>JAOXNR010025755.1:0-24409 GCA_028571225.1 Parsonsia alboflavescens | reverse complement strand
GGGGGGGCCGTGGCGAGGGGTGTGAGGGTGATGCTTTGTTCGACAAACTTCGTGGAAACATAAAATATTCTTATTTAGTACAATTAATTTGTTTAGTTTCACTACAAATTCGAAATGCAGTGGACGAAACAAAGGGTGCATTTACCTCATGAATTCGCAGAATATATGTCAAGAGAGGTTCTTTACACACAAACTTAAGCTTAAAGTCTAGAAATGAAACATCAATAATTTTTTGTTCATTTTTGTCTTGAACCTCAACCACCAGAAATCATTTTTATCAAACAAAAAACTTCACATGACCAAACTACCTTCAATGTGTAATTCTGTACGTCACCGTGATTTAATGTACATAGTCAACAATATCACCTTGATTGCAAAAGTAAAGACCATTGATTTTTTTAGAACAAAAAACAATAAAGCAAGATTAATACAAATTGATTACAGATAAATAATATCAATTGAAAGTGACCTCCGCATGTTTAAAAAAGGGGGGAAAAAATGAATGCAACACTCCCGTGATAATCAGAGAGAAAAAAATTACATAAAAGTTATAAACTATTGAAAATGCTTACAAAAATAAAAAGTGCAATACTGTTGAGAAAAATAATAATATAGTTTAAAATAGATGGCTACATACAAAAAACTAACCACTTCTTAAATCAAACCTTATCACTACAAGAAAAAATGGATTTTCTAGTAAATGCTTTTTGGCAGTTTAAAAAACTACCATGAAATTACTTTTTTGTGATTGATTTTTCTCACTTTCTTGGAAGACTTGGAGACACTTGGGGAAAAAAGGAGTTTTATAGTTGTTTGCTTTGGATTTTCTGGCTCCCTAGGGGGTCGAGGGACACATAAAGTGTTTTTTGATATATATTTTTTTTTTAACAATTTGAAAAACCTTCAAAAAATACAAAATGAGTGATCAATACCACATTGCTTCCTAACACTCTCATAAGTGAATTTATTTTTTTATACAAATCCATGAATATATTATTTAAGATCAAGTAAATAATAATTGGTTTGTCATTAATTTAACTTTACTTTGATTAATTTAATCATTAATATAAATAATATTTTTTTATACTTGCCTCTTTTTTTATGAAAAAAACCATCCAAAGACGGTTGGGTTAGGCAGACCCCTATTACGGAAATAGAAAAGGGGCATGGGAGCTTTACAAAGTAGTAGAGAGGTGAAAATCACCTTGAAACATAGTTAAGGAAGAATTCTATGAAATAAACTATCTAAGATAGGCAACTTATATGCCTTGTTGATGTGATATAGTTGCCAATTAATTTTGTTCATGATCTTCCTACTAGTGTTGGTGTCGTCTGAATAAAGAAAGGCACACTGAGCCACCCAAATTTCATGACAAATGAGTGACGGAATGTTTCACTAATACGCCCAACCTCCGTGACTGATTTCCCCAATGCTGTAGCCTAACCTCCAATGCTGTTGATCCTTCAGCCACTCCAAAAAGCTGGGCAATAGTGAGACCAAACAACCATAGCAATCGTACAACCTCCAAAGAGATGGCATATCGTTTC
Organism: Parsonsia alboflavescens; assembly: GCA_028571225.1. Taxonomy (NCBI): domain Eukaryota; kingdom Viridiplantae; phylum Streptophyta; class Magnoliopsida; order Gentianales; family Apocynaceae; genus Parsonsia; species Parsonsia alboflavescens. Next base: position 22,861 of record JAOXNR010025755.1, on the reverse strand, counting down.
TCTAGACTCCTGAAAGTGACACCGAGTGGCTAGCAGCAAGCCTAATCGAGATCTTATGTCATCTGTTGCCAAGTTCTTATTGCCCAACTTCCACATGAAGATGGACCATGATAGTGGTATCTTTGGGTGGAGGAAGTCCTCTATAGTGTCGTCACCCAACTCTTCCTCCTCTAATGCCGAGATGCAATCCGAGATGTTAAACTGCCCATTTGAAGACAAATTCCAGACATAAACATTGTCATCATCTAGCATAATAAGTGGCTCTGCCCAGGACCGAGTTGGCAGAATGAGTTGCCACACCTTCGAGCCTTCTTCGACCAGATCCCTCTCCCAGTTGAAATCCATATTTCATATTCAAATATCGAACCCACAAAGAGTCAGAAGACCGAAATTTCCACCACAACCTGAAGCTATAAGCCATGACTGCTCGATTGAGAGAATGAACTGCCAGTCCGCCTTTATCATAAGGCCGAGTAATAGAGCTCCAAGTGCACCAATGTCTATTTTTGCCAAACTCTAAGTGGCCCTAGAAGAAGTAGCCAAATTGCCATTCTATTTCCTGAATAATTTGCTGAGAAGGGTTTGTAACAGCCAACAAATAGATCGCCATTGCTGAAAGAACATCTCTGCCAACTATTGATGTGAGCATTGATCTTACCAATAAGAGGCTCGTAGTATGATATCTTTGCTCTGCCTGGAAATATTGGACAACCCAAATAAATCATCATCGGCAACTGTTGAATAATTCACTTTGTAATCCCCTTAAGAAATGCTTGCCACTGATCTGAAATTTGAGAAAAGAGATACATGGAGTTCTTATGAAAATTGATTTTCTGACCAGAGCAATCTTGATAGTACTCGAGGAAGTCTATCAGTGATTAGAGTCCCCACTTAAGTCCCCTTGTAAAGATAATGATATCATTTACAAAACTCAAGTGAGAAACAGGAAGACTAATGCGTTTAGTGATAAAATCTCCTATTTCACCATTATTCAAAAGCTTGTGCCAATATGAATAAAGTAGGAGATATAGGAACCCCTTAACGAACACCTCTGGTTGAGGGAAAGAAACCACATAACTTCTCATTCACAGTGACAGAGAACTTATTAAACGCCAAGCAGTTGAATATGAGATTCAAAAAGTGACGATTAAATCCAAATTTCCCTAACACCTCCAAAACAATGGACCACTTCACTCTATCAAAGGCTTTCAACATGTTAAGCTTCAATATCATATTTCCCCCAAGACACTTTCTATTCAATGAATGAATTAATTCAGATGCTAATAAAATATTATCATATATGTTCCTGCCCTTCACAAGAGCCCCCTGATTTAGACAAATCAAAGTGGGAAGTAACCTAGCAAGGCGTAGAGAAATTACCTTCCCAATTACTTTGGATGAAAAGTTACAAAGGCTAATTGGTCGGAAGTCAGCAAAAGACCATGGATTGTCTATCATTGGAATGAGAAAAATCTAAGTTGTTGTGAAGTGTTGCGGCATATGTACCCCTGACCAGAAATCCCGGACAGCCTACAACATATCTGTTTTAATGAGCTCCCAAAAAGCTATAAAAAACTTCCCCGAAAAGCTGCCTACACCAACCGCAATGTCACCATCCAAGCTGAAAATAGCTACCCAAACCTCCTCTAAATTTGGTAGAGCCAAGAGCCCCCTATTCATCTCCTGATTGATTTCCTTCGGAATTGCAGTTGTGAATTTTCGTGGGTCTTGCTGGCCGCCGGCTTCTTCTGTCAACAACGCCGAGAAGAATTGCACCACCTCCTACTCTATTCCTTACATCCCATTAGCCAATTCCCCTCCCTATCATTGATTTTGTGAATATGAAGTGTCGCTTTCCTAGAATGCCAATAAGTTGAAAAATGTGACTTGTTCCCATCGCCTTCTTGGAGCCATTTTATTCTAGATTTTGTCTCCAAAATACCTCTTGATTCTTCAAATGAAAAAAGAAGTCATCCCATACTCTATGAAGCTGCTCGCGGTTATTTGCTGTTGCTTCTGCCATGTATACCTCTTCTAATGTGGTAACCAAGCTCTCCGCCGGTTGCACATTCGTCATTACATTACTGAAAGTTTCTTTTGTTCCATTCTCTGAGTTTCTCTTCAATCTGCCCAACTTTCTAGCCAACCGTTGCATGCCATCTCCATCCATGTGCTACTACCAAGAAGACTCTACCACCTCTCGGAAATCCTTATGTCTAAGCCACATGCACTGGAAGAAAAGGTTTCGTGGTCTTGATACCACCTTCGTGGAGAAAAGAAGCCAGCAGTGGTTTGAAGGTATGCATGGTAAATGTTCCAATGACGTGTTGTAAAATTTGTTTTGCCAGCTCTCATTCACCAAAACTCTTTCCAATCTTCGCTATAGGGGAGGAAAAGTGGGTCTATACCATGTGTAGTTGCTGCCCAGATGTGGCAAATCCAATAAACCGAAATGCTCCAAGCTATCATTAAACTCCCTGATTGGTCTTAACGCCGGGGAGGAGCCTAAACTTTCTTCCAACTTCTGAACCACATTAAAATCTCCCCCCACTAGCCATGACCTTGAGGCTATTGTCGACACCTCTTGCATCTCAATCCACAATAATCGATGAGTAATATAGTCACAAGCAGCATAAACAAAAGACATGATGCAATCTCCATCCAAACCCATATACCTTTCAACTTTACAAGACAACATTTGCTTCATGTCCCTCACCACAGAGACCATCAAATCATAACACCAAAATAGACAAATTTTGCCGTTCGCATTAGAGTAATAGTGAGGCAACTTAAGTTTATATGCGTACAAAGCGATCCTAGAAGAATTGACCATAGGTTCCAAAAGAGCAATTATTCAAGGCTTATAATGCAAGATATGAGATTTCAATTTTTCCAAAGTGGTTGAGTTACCTATTCCTCTTATATTCCAGATTAAGAGGTTCTTCATATCGATTGATTAGAGAATGAGCTATGTCGAGATTGTTGTCGAGTGACTGCATTTGAAGGAGGAATGTCTTTCTTCTTCCTGATAGCATTAGGCGGAGCTGATTGTACATCACTAATCTCTAGAATTTCCACCTATAGGTATCCCTGGACTGGATCTACCGCGTCTTGGTTCGAGGTAAAATCCCCTGATATGCTAAAGTGAGCGTCTCTTATTTGTGCAGAATTCATGGCAACAATTGAGACTTTTGGACCTAATTAATACCTCTATAATCTGCTCGTGTTCTGTTTCGATCTGCTATCTTTTTTGTTCACTACCCACTACTGGATTTTTGTTACCCGAATCCAAAATACCACCATCGAGAGATGGTTGTGTTTCCATTGGATTTTCACTGGTGCACTGATTTCTCGTCCTCGTGAGAAACCCGAATGAGTATGTGCCTTGAGTCCTTTAAGCCGATAGTACATTCTCCCTTGAGCCCAATCGTTTGAAATGATTTCCGAACGGTTTCGAGTAATGGTTTTCCATGTGAGAAGTTCCCAATCAGTGATAATTTGAATGGTGCCAAGAGGTTGTTGACTTTGGAATAACGGGGGAAGTCCCGGACGGGGGGCCCTGGAATGGAGCTCACCCCCGCCACACAGGCGAAACCCCACCCACAAGCACAGAGGCCCCTTGTGCCAGCAGGAGGTAAATCGAGGGATGTGCACGAACGGGCAGAGGACAGACGGAGAGGACGCAACGGGGAGCCATTTAAGACCCATGTTCTACGCCCAACGGGTTTCGAACCTCCGCCTGCCGTTGGAGTTAACCAAACGTCACGTCAGTCTTACCAGTTCGCCTATGCCCCTGGGGGCTAAGAGGTTGTTGACTTCCTCCTTGGAGAAGAAGAAAGCCAGCTCACCCTTGAAGAGTTGCAGCAGTTTTAATGGGATAGCTATAGGTTTGTCGCAGTCGCTATTTTGTCCCTTGGACAGAGAAGAGAACGATCCTTTTGCCCATGGAGGCGCGGCCACCGGTGGGGTGGGATGGGGTTAGGTGGCGGCGCAACAGCTGCCGTCTTCTGTGTTGCCGAAGTTAGGGTTTGATTTTGTTCCTATTTTTATATATTTTTTATGCTTATTCAATAATTAAACTAAATTTTGAATAAATAAAAACTGTAAATTAAAAATTTTTTTAAAAAATAAGGAATTTGTTCTGAGGTGCCAGAAAATGGAAACTAAACTACCAAAAATTGACATTGCTCAGAGGGACTCTTTTCCATTAGTGGATGGCGATGAAAATAGAGGCACCTTCCTAACTACCAGAAATCACATTTTCTGGCAGTTTTTAACTGTCAAAAAATGCCTCATGCCTTCTAGTGTTTTCATAGATGCAAGACATCAGACTATTGGCATTAAAAAATTATATATCTTTGAAGAAATGATTGTTGAATTTTAATTTTTATTATTATTATTATTTAATAAAACAAGAATGAAAAAAAAAGAGTCAAAATTGTTAGTCGAGGGTTAGCTGATATGATTTTTCAGATTACCCACAAAAAAGAAAACAAAAAGGCAAAGGAATTTGGTGGTTAATTAGATGGGATCGAGGGTTTGTCCTTACTCTACCTTTAGTTCCACAAGAGAAATGAGCTAATATGTATGAGTGTAGAATTCAAGCTTTATATGGCCCAAAAAAGGTGGAATTGAGGGGGCATCTTCAGAAATATAAACTTGTGGAAAAGTTTCTATTCGGGTGAGGAAGAAAACCTAGGATTGATTGAAGGAAAGAAATGGGGAATTTGTATAAATCAAAGATGCATTTTATGGGTTTAATTACTTGAAACTTCTACCACTCAAGAATTCAGATGACAGTAGCAACACTTGGGATCGAGAGGTCTTGAGTTTGAGACACGTCGAGGGTAGATAGAGTGTCACCGTTGATCCTCGTGGGGAGGGGTGTATGGTGGGTTATGGGAGGATGTGTGTAAAAAATAATAAAATAAAATAAGAGAATTCAAATGACACGAAGTGCATGAGCTCTCAAGGGAGAAGATAAAAAGCAAAAGAAATGATATTACACAGCAAAAACACCAGTGAAACAGATGAGAGACAATGGGATAGAAACAAATTAACAAGAATTGATAGGCTACACAATGAAAGTAAACTAATCAAGTTTTCTGCAATATTTCTCCTCCTACTATGCTGTGATATTGAAAATTTTGATATTGAATGCGAGATGCATATAAAACTACCACATGGAAAATTCCGACTATCTGATTTCTTCGTGCCGCGACTTCCATATGGTTGAAATAGCTCTCAACATTCCATATCTTTCTTTCTTTGCCAAGCTTATTTGTCCACATCATCTCATCTTCTAGTCTTGGTTTGTTCCTATGGGTGTGGAGACATTGTGGTATCTGTCTTAGTTGCACACGTATCATCTCTTTGGGATTATTGGGTTTGTATTATTTTAACATTTTAGGAACCAATTTAATTAACTAAATAGATATGCTTATAACTGACTATAAGATTCACAAGATTTCTCCACAAACTCATGAAATTATATTCTATAAAGCAATATTAAACAACGATATATTGATTTTTTGTATAGACAGAATTTAACACATTCAACTATGCAACATATTTATTGAAATGCGTGTTTCATTCATCCTTCAAGTATAGTAGAAATCTTTATGCTATAGGGAGATCCTATAGGTAAATATATTTAGTATATTAGATATTGTTGAAGAGATGATTAGTTCTATCATTCTCTATATTACCAATGAATATTTGATGGATCACCTTTGATCATTTTGGCAAAGAGCCTCTCTTTGTACTCCCGTCACCCTCCGAGTTGTTGTTTTTTCTTTTTTGATTGCTATAATTAATTCTTTGGTTTAAAAGATACAGCATGAATTTACGAATTCGTGTTAGAAACGCGTTAGCATCACCTACTATATTAGCTCGACTAGTACCGTGCATGAAGAAATCCTAGAACACAAAATCATGAAGGAACATTTAATATATTATTTTTGAAGTTCTTGGTAACCTTAATATATGCATTAATTGGGATCATAATTACACTTTGATGCCAATGATTACAAGAGGTTTGCCAACACTCTAGACTAGCTACTTAAAAATGGTTTCATAATGGTTTAAGATATTAAATTAAAAAATATTTCTCAAAAAAAAAAAAAAAAGGAATATCAATGTACATTTGAACATGTAGAAAGAAGGTTATGCATTTTCCCCTTTTAAAAAATAGTAATTATGTTATTTTTCCCTTTTTGGAAAAAAATTGTAATTATGGTTTACAGAAAGTGAAGAATAAATTTAATTAGTTTTTTTATATGTTTAATAATATAATTTGATTTAAATTTAGTGATTAGCCCATTTTGTGGTGTTTGGGCCTCCGAACTATAGTTTGATGCAATAATTTTTTTCCTGCAGATTCTATGGTCCGTTAAGATATTACACACAACTTCTTTGGTCCAAATTAATTACAGGCTGAACCAAACTAAATTAATTACCATCTTTGGTCCAATGATCTTTAAACCAAACTAAATTTTGATCGATAAGTGTGGTTAATTGAATTTAATGTGAAGCAGTTGGATTAAAACAAATGTTACAGCAAATAATAAAAAATGTCACATACAGTCAAACTTTAGAATTTCTTTAAGAGAAAAAGAACAAAAACTTTTCACTTGATCATTGGTATTCTAGAATGTCACAAAACCTTGGGAGAATCTAAACCTTTATTTATGACTTTTTAAATATAAAGATCTTACACTTGTATTTGTCACATTGGAAATTATATCATCTGATTAGCAGCGTCTCGTTTTAATTTAATTTTGGTAACGATTTTGTAAACTAGTGTACATAATTAAGCCATTCGACGGGGGCGGGGGGAATTCAGTTCCTCTCTCAACTCTCATGCATACTGCAGACCTTGGTCTACTTCACCTCCATATAGACATAATCCAAACCCAAGTATATAAAACAGTAGTAATATTTTTTCCACAAAACATATAAGGATTATGTACAAATGCAATTACATTTTGCGGCAAATAAAAATAACATATTAGATTTGAAAATTCTTTCAAAAAGTCCTGTATGTTCCCTTGAATCAATTCTATTTTTTGTTCCTCCCCTGAGTAGAAGCTTTAAATCTAGAAAAGTCCACTGATTTCCACCATTTTAATGCCTTATGAAGCTTGAAATCTACTTTTTTCGTAGCTAATTTCTTTTGTAGAATTAAAGGCATAGTAAGCACAAATCCTTGATCCTTTCTCCTTGAACCCCCCAATTCTTTTTTATTTTCCTTTTTGTGGGTTATCTGTCAAATCATATCTGTTTTTGGATCAATTCTAGTATTTGGTCCTCACCTGAACAGAACTTTTCTACAGGTTTAGATTTCTAAAGAAAGTCCATTCATTTGCACCGTTTTCCTGCCTTCTGAAGCTTGAATTCTACTGACATCGTAGCTGATTTCTTTAGCAGAACTGAAGTCACAGTAAGCTCAATCCCTTGATCCCTTCTCCCTGAACTTTTTGTTTTTTGTTTTATTTTCTGTGCATTTTCTGACAAATCATATCAGTAATAAATCTCTTGTAACCCTTGACTCTCGATTTTTACTTCCTTTATTATTATTTTTTTTTAATTCTAGATTTATTACAAAAAAAAAAAAAACAAAAAAATCTGACACAACTGGAATTTGATGTCTCGGATATAAGATTGTGTATCATGAGAAATGTGATAGTTCAAGATATGGAGATTGGGTTTTTTTTTTTTTCAAGTTATAAGAATGAAATTTAGGCCTAATGTATCACTTCAACGAAGCTTAATTTCACAAGTAATCTTCTTTATATCTTATTATTATTATTATTATGATGGTGGGAATAAAGAAGTTTTTGCTTTTTGTATGGTGCCATCTATTTTAAAATATATAAATCCTTTTCTCAACTCTATTGCACTTTTTGTGATTCGAGCATTTCAATTAGTTTTATATTTTTTATGTTGTGTTTTGCAATTTTTTCCTTTCTCTGATTATCAAGGAAGTGTTGCATTCCTAAGTTTTTCTTTTTTTTTTTTTGTTGTTGTTTTGTTTTGTTTTTTAACTTATGGATGTTACTTTCAATTAATATTATTTATTTATAATCAATTTTGCATTAATTTTTCATTGCTTTTTATTTTTTGTTCTCAATATCAATTGTTTGTACTTGGGCAACCAGGGTGGCATGGCTGGTGATGTACAGCAAATGACTTCTTTCATTGACTATACCTTAAATCATGACGGCATATTGGTCTTAGAATTAAACATTGAAGGAAGTTTTGTTCAAACATAATAAATTATATATATTTACTCTAATTCCTCCTTCCACCCCCAGATGAATCTAATTATTAGACAATATAACTTATTTCAATGTGCAGAACCAAACATTGCAATTCTGACTGATTCATCTCAAAGCGATCACTGCCATGCTTGTGGAAGGAAGAAGAAGAGCCCCAATGGTATTTCTATCAATGTTGACTTAAATGAAATCCCAACCGATGTAGTTAAAGAACTATATTGCGAATGTGCTCTACCATTAGCGCAAGGGAATGGCGGAAGCATTGCAGATAATAGAGTTCAAGGGGCCACTACGGTTCGTTATTCTCTGTAATTGTCTCTGAAATTGCTGTTTTATATTATTCTGTTGGAGAATATGATACAAGCTGCAGTAAACTTATAAAGATGTCAAATCCTATACGAGGATGTGACTGAGTTGTTGCCTCTAATCACTCCTCTTCTTTCTTTACTTTTCATTAATTCTTTCTGCTATGTGAGTTATATTCTGTGTTGTTTGCTAATATTCTTGCAAGAGGTTGGCAGTCACTGTATAGATCTTCAAGCACAACATGGTTCGATGTTACCGGAAGCAAATGAGGTACGGCTTATTTATTTATTTTTTCTTTTCCCAAGTCACGCAATCTTAAAAGCTTATGTTCTCTAACCTAAAACTGAAACATTTTTTACTTTTTAATTTCTAGTTTCTCTAAAGACATCTGATTAACTTAGAAGTGATTGCTCATGTTACAGGTGATAGAAATTAGTGATGGTGACAGTGATGATCTGATGCATGATGAGATGCAAGATGACGCGCTTGATGATATGCATTTAGATATAGAAGATATGAATTATGAAGTAATTTCAAATTTTTTCACGGTATAATATTCAATCTTATTTACCTCGAAATGGGAAATTATTTCTTATGAAATGTTAATGGTTAATTAATGTTGGGGAGAGTCGCTGAAATCAAAGTCACAATAAATAAATAAACAAAGTAGAAGGGAAATCAACAACACAAGGATTTACGAGGTTCAGCCAACCATGGCCTATGTCCTGAAACAAGATAGAGAATTGCATTAGAGAATGAAAGGTTACAACAAAAATCTCTAATAGTACCTATTTATAGATCTTTTACAAATGCTAATCCAATTAGGACATGGTTTTCCTAACCTGAATTTACAAGAAATATAATAACTCCTAATTTAAGTCCAACTACATTGCCCTCATCCAATTAGGATTAATATTACATTGTCTAGACTTGAGTTGTAAATCCTCTATGCAAGACAGAGTGACGATTCTCTTGTTGATAGAGAGAATACAATATAAGGGTTAGATTGTTAGGTTTGTATTCTAATTCAACAAGGAATACAATACATACCTAACAATCTTCCCCTTGGATTGTATTCTCTCTATCAACAAGAGAATCGTCATTCTGTCTTGGGCATAGCCCTTACAAGGGCTCTACTGGGTATTGCAAACACCAATCAAGTCTAGACAATGTCTAAACTTATTAGCCAGAATTGCCTTGGTCATCATATCTGCAGATTATCATTTGTGGATACTTTCTTCACATCAAATATCATATCTCGAATAAAGTGATACCTAACTTTGATATGCTTCGTACTCTCATGGTAGATCTAGTTCTTCGTAAGATGAATGGCACTTTGATTGTCACAAAACACTGAGACCTTTCTCTAAGTCAATCCAAGTTCACTTACCAAACCTTGTAACCAAATAGCCTCCTTTGCTACTTTTGTAATTGCCATATACTCAGCTTCCATGGTAGACAATGCAACAACTCCTTGCAAAGTCTCCTTCCAGCTAATGGTACTATTTGAAAGAGTAAAGAAATAACTTGTCAAGGATCTCCACTTATCTTTGTCACTTGCATATCTAAATCAACACATCAAATCACTAAGTCTCTCAACTTGGCTTTGTCAAAGATCAAACCAAAATTTGCAGTGCCCTTCAAATATCTCAAAATCCATTTTATAGCCAACCAATGTTCCTGTCCAGGTCATGCCATGTATCTACTCGCAACACTGATTGCATGTGAAATATCAGGACGAGTGCAAACCATAGCATACATAATATTACCAACTGCACTTGAATATGGAACTTTAGACATAAGCTCCATCTCTTCACCAATAGCACCAGTCCATTAATCAGCATTTGAACTAGATATAGCTTCTTTATAGCTATTAGGTTCTTGCTAATCCACGGTCTTTGCAATTGATAATGAAAGTTCTACAAGATTTCCATACCGTTTAGGCTGTCTAATCTGTCTCCTTTCCCTGCCCATTGCAATGCTATACTTTTTTTTATTGTTGTACTGGTACATTATCTTCAACATTCGGATCCAAATTTTGCACCTCTTCCACTTCTAGGTTACAGGGCTGAGTCAGTGGAACATCACTCTCCCTCTCTATTTGGTTGTTGACCCCTTGATCTGTTTCCCATGTTGCCTCCTCCTTTTGAATGTCCATTGAAGTAGATTCATTAAATCTTACATCCCTGCTAATAATTATCCTTGGAGACTTTTGATCCATGCACCACAACCTGTAGGCTTTCACTCTCGATGCATGGCCCAGAAATATGCATGTCCTTGCTCTCGCTTGAAGTTTACCATCCCCACATGAGCATAAACAAGACACCTAAATATCTACAAATTTGAGTAATCGGCAGGGGAACTAGGCCAAACTTCATAAGGAATTTGGCTATCAATAGCCGTTGATGGAGGTCTTTTTACAAAATAACACGCTATATTGATTGCTTTAGCTCAAAAAACCTTGCTTACACATGAATGTGAAAGCATATTTTGTGCCTTATCACAAAGTGTTGCAACACCATTCTGCTGTGGTGATCCTACACAAGTGTGTTGTCTCACTATGCCTTTCTTGTTGCAGAAGTCATTGAACACAGAATTCTCGGTTGGCATCTCAACCATCATCTTTCATTTAACAAATATTGGAAATGCCTCATCTTTGGTCTTCAGAAAATGCTCCCACACCATTCTCGAATAATCATCAATTAGTGTCATAAAATCTCTTGCATCACCTTTGGAGGGAATTCTATTTGGACCCTAAAAGTCTGAATATATATAATCCAACTTGTCTCTGGTCTTGTGCACTGCCTTCTTGTTGAATGATACCATGGTTTGTTCTCCAAAGAAGCAATGCTCATAGAAGTTTAAAGCTATATCTTTGTATCCATCCAACGGATTCTAGTTGCTCAATATAGACAGTCCTTTGTCACTCACATGACCTAGATGCAAATGCCATACTTGGGACTCATTTTGATTACTCCTAATGGAAGCTACAACACCTTCCCCTTCAACCATATTACCTTGGAGAACATACAATCTAGAATCCATCTTACCTTTCATGAGTACCATGGAGCTTTTACACACACTAATAATTTTATTCTCTGCATAGAATTTATAACCTTGCTCATTCAAAGTAACCGCCTTCCACAATCCTTGTGACTTTAGTTATAATCTCATCCAAATCTTCTTCAGACTGAAACTGCGCACACCATCAAATTTCTCCACGTTATACTTTGTTGAAGATGTAGCAGCCATCTTAACCCAATTATCTCCTACCTAATTCTTCTCCCTAGGATCAAACCTGAATATCTCCATAAGATATCACCTCTTTTATCAACCAACCTCCTGGCTCAAACAACCCACCAAGTCCTGAACTTTGGCTCTGTTACCAATTGTTGGGGAGAAACATGGAAATCAAAGTCACAATAAAAACATAATCAAAGTATAAGAGAAATTAGCAACACAAGGATTTACAAGGTTCAGCCAATATTGGCCTAAGTCCTCAAACAAGACAGAGAATTTTATAAGACAAAGAAAGGTTACAATAAAGTTCTCCAATAGAAAATAGATCTTTTACAAATCCTAATACAATTAGGACATGGTTTTCCTAACCTAAATATACCAAAAATATAATAACTCCTAATCCAAATCCAATTATATTGTTCTTATCCAATTAGGGTTCCAAATATATTTTCTAATATATTAAAATTTGACCTCTTGTTGATTTTAAGTGTTCTACTTGAAGTTATATATAAATATATTTATATATTTATATATAATAGATTATAAGGATAGTTTGATAATTCAAAACTAAATTTAAAAACATTTCTTAACTAATGCCGACTTAACAACATATTCAGATTCAATAATTGGTATGTGTCAATGGTGTAACAAAAACCTTATGAATAATACTCATTCCAAGAGGCATTGAATGTTCATTTTTGAGTTTAAATAAAAATTAATGAAAACTTTTACCTAAAATTGAATTACAAAATTATATTCATAAGTAATATATTAGTTGAGGGAAGAAAATAAGAGAAATACAAATGAATTTCTTCAATGATGGAGATTATTGGTACATTTTGAATTAAAAATATTTATTCTAACAAAGTGTTAATTAATTTTTTTTTAGGGTAAATGAGATACATACAAGTTGATTTCTCTTTTGAAGGAGGTTCTTAGTGAAATTTTAAATTTTTTAAAAAAGTATTATTTTAAAGGAGTGCAAATTTAGTTATGAAAGTGTAAAAATTAAAGGATAAACACATAAATTGTGATGAAATAAATAATACTTAATATAGCTGTTAGATAATTATATTAGCTATTATTTCGGTATTTGTGATTTCATTAGATTGACTATTATTTCGGTTTTTGAAATGGATGATATATGTGTTATGAGTGGTTAAGTTGGAGTAAGCCTCTTAAAGATAAATATTCCTCGGTTGATAATTCTGTAGTTATATTTATTTATTCTGGATTTTCTCATATTTAATATTGTGATTATCTTGTAGAAGTACATTGCTATCTTAAGTGATAAGGTTTTGATGATGATCAAACCACGAGCAAAAGACCTTGATGAAAATCCTTATAAATATTCGGAAGAATATTTATGGTAGATATCTCGGGAGGAGTACATCTACTTCACTATTGCAGACTGTCATAGGTGTGTCACAACAAGTCCTGTAGGACAGTTCTAGATCTCAGGGGGAGTTCGGCTTCGGGAGAAGCTTTGTCATCTTCATAGGGATTCTAGAAGATGCTATGATATAAACAAGAGGGATTCTTGCTGTGAGTTGGTAAGAAAAAACTTAGAATAGGGTAGTGATATGCTAGAGGGATTCTATTGTTCTATGCTATACTCTTGTAATGTTCTTATCTTAATGAATTTTGTAGCTTGGCTTTGCTTTGAGGACGTAGCCTAAGATTGGAACCTCATTAAATCTTGGCGTTCGTTTATTTTCGCTAATTTTCTATACTCGGCTTATTAATGACAACCTAATTGATTAATTGCTAGCCAAAGATTCTTTCAATTGGTATCAGAGCCATACACTAACGAATTAGTAAAATATCATGGATTTAGAATCTTTTTGTGCATCAATGAGTGGACTACAAGAAGGAGGATCTGTGACTAGGCCACCACTTCTCAACGGATCAAATTATTCATATTGGAAGGCTTGGATGACTGTGTTTATTAAAGCACAAGATGAAAAGGTATGGAAATCAGTCTAGAAAGGATGGACTCCCCCCAAAGATGAGAAGGCTCACCTGAAGGATAAAGACACCTGGACAAATGAAGAGGATAGCGAAGCTAATTTTAATTCAAAAGCTCTTAATGCTATTTTTAATGTAGTTGATATTAATCAGTTTCGTTTGATTGCTCAATGTATTTAAGCTAAAGAGGCCTGGACAACCTTACAAACAGCACATGAAGGAAAATCAATTGTGTGTCACTCCAAACTTCAAATGATAAGTTCTCAATTTGAGAAATTACAGATGGACGAAACTCAAACTATTGCTGATTTTCATGCAAAATTGAGTGATCTAGCTAATAAGTATTTCACGCTTGAAAGCAAATGACCAATGAAACATTGGGAAGCAAAACTCTGAGATCACTTCTGAAATGGTTTGGTCATAAAGTAACTGCAAATGAAGAAGCAAAGGATATTGACACGATCAAATATGATGAGCTGATCTGCTCATTACAGACCTTTGGGATGAACTTAAAGCCAAATCGGAAGGACAAAAGTATTGCTTTTCAAGTTGCTGACCCCATTGATTCAGAAATTGATTGTTCAGAAGATGTTGAGCAAGCAATGTCTCTGATCTCACGAAATTTCAACAAAATGTATAGATGAATCAAAGGAAAAACAAATTCCGGTCAATTCAAAAACAATACTGGAAACATGAAAATCCTTGGTAAGTCTTCTTCTGAGAATACTGATTCTAATATCAGAACTAACAAAGGAATACATTGCAGGGAATGTGAAGGCTATGGGCATATTCAAGCTGAATGCGCAACCTATCTCAAAAAACATAAGAAGTCTTTTGTTACTACCTGGAGTGATGGGGAACAAACTGATGAGGATGAGGAAAGAACTGAACAAACAGTTAATTTTATTTCTCCACATGGTGAAGTTGTTTTGTCAAAATGTGACAATTCAGGTATGACAAATCTTGAACTCGATGAAGAGACAGAGGTAAGACAATGTTTTCCTGAATTAACTGACGTAGATAGAGATAGTGAACTCACCCTGGAGGAAATGTTAGAAGCCTATGAAGAGTTGTTCAAATGGTGTATTAAACTAAACAGAGAACTAGAACTTAAAGAAAAGATATATATGTCTGAGAAAGAACAACTGAAAACTAAAATAAATGTTTTAATTGTAGATATTGAAGCAAAGGAGCAGAAATTTCAAAGATTATCAAAGGAGCATGACAATACATTGAAAAATGTGAGGATGATGAACAGTGGCACTGAAAAGATGGATTAAGTATTAGCAGAACAACGACAGACACTGGATTGTATTGGTTTAGGCTATTGGTGAAAAACTCACACTCATAAGGTACTAACATGCTAAGATATTCAGTCAAAGGTAAGAAAAAGTTGTTTGTACCTACTTGTCACTATTGTCTTCGAAGAGGACATATCAAACCAAACTGTTTTGAAATGTTGTTTAACACTATCCCTCACAAGTCACAAACACAACACCAGGTTTGGAATCACAAGCCTAAACAAGTTTGGGCTAAGAAAAATAGGCACGAATGTTTGGGTGGATTTATGTCTTTAAGAGTATTCGATTTAGATCTATGGTTCTTTGATAGTGGTTGTTCTCATCACATGAGTGGTAAAAAGGAATATTTCAAAGATTATCATGAGTGCAATCTTGGTCAAGTTACATTTGGTGATGGTAAACAAGGAAAAAGGAACTTTTATGGTAACAGGAATACCTCACCTTCATAATGTGTTAAGGGCTTCAGGCTAATTTAATTAGCATTAGTCAGTTGTGTGATGACGAGTTGTTTGTTAAGTTCACTAAGGATGCATGTCATGTGTGTGATGAAAATAAAAACTGTGTACTGTTTGGTACTAGATCCTCTAGTAACTATTGTACTACTGATACAACTATATCATGTAACAGCGTAAGTCATGATAGTATTAAATTGTGGCATGAGAGGTTGGGACATGTAATCTTTAAACAACTAACTGAAATTTCTATTATAGGTGCTGTCAAAGGAATTCCAGATCTTGGATGTAATACAGGTGCCGTGTGTGAATCTTGTGAACTTGGAAATCAGAAACTTCAAACACACAAAGCTATCAATTTTATTACTACTTCTCTTCCACTTGAGCTATTACATATGGATCTCATCGGTCCTATGCAAGTTGAAAGTGTTGGAAGTAATAAGTATGTGTTTGTCTGTGTAGATAATTTTTCAAGGTTTACCTAGGTAGATTTTCTTATGGAAAAATCAAATTCCTTTGAATCATTCAAAAGATTATCCATGAGATTAATGACCAAAAAAGCTAATGTGTTTGGAAAGATTGTTCGTATTAGAAGTGTTCACGGAAAAGAATTTGAAAATACCATTTTCACTAATTTCTGTGATAATCATGGCATTTATATGAGTTCTCTGCACCAAAAACACCATAATATAATGGTGTTGTAGAAAGGAAAAACATGACTCTACAAGAAATGGCAAGAGTAATGTTATGATCCAAAGGAATACATACCATCTAAATTTTGGGCTGAAGTAATAAATATTGTTTGTTATATCATTAATCGTGTTTATTTAAGGACAGGAACAAAGTTGACGTCCTATGAAATATGGAAAGGAAGGAAACCAAATGTTTGCTAGTTTCATGTCTTTAGAAGTAAGTGTTTTATTTTGAATGATAGAGACAGAGTTGGTAAGTTTGATCAAAAGAGTGATGTTGCTATTTTTATTGGATATGCAACAAAAAGTCAAACTTGTAGAGTAATTAATCAACGTACTAGAAAAATCATAGATTCTACTAATGTTGTGTTTGATGAATCTACAGTGACTCTATCACGGTCAGAAGATGAAAAAACAGGAAAATCTGGTACTCAAATGACAGGACAGCAAGAACAATCAACAGATGAACAACATGGTTCCCCCAGTAACTCAGAGAAATGTAGTATTCCGCTTGAGACAGCTCAATCCACAAGAAATTCATCAGGAGCAACACATAATGAAACTCAAGAGACACAAACAAAAACAAGTAAGAGAGTTTCAAGACAAACTCCTTCAAAAATTCAGAAAACGCATCCGTTGGAAGAAGTAATTGGAGATTAGGAGGAGCGAACACGCACTAGAAGAACAGCTGTGGATTCAAGTCTGTATCGAAGTATGATCGAGAGCTTGTTATATCTTACAGCAAGTAGACTAGACCTATGTCTTAGTGTTGGCATCTGTGCCAGATATCAAGGAAATCCCAAAGAGTCTCACCTGATGGCAGTAAAAAGAATCATTCGATATGTTAATACTACATTAAATTATGGCATTTGGTATGCAACTGACACTACAACGTATTTAGCAGGTTGCAGCGATGCAGACTAGGCGGAAAACTTGGATGATCATAAGATCTCTTTTGGAGGATGTTTCTACCTTGGAAACAATCTAGTTTCATTTTAGCAGGAAGCAGAACTCAATTTCATTATCAACAGCAGAAGATGAATACATTGCTGCTAGTTGTTGTATGCAACTATTGTGGATGCAACAAATTCTAAAAGATTACGATATTGTACAGGATATGTTTACTATATTTTCTGACAATAAGAGTGCCATTGATATATCTAAGAATCCTATTCAGCACACTCGCACTAAACATAATGACATAAGATATCATTTCATTAGAGAATTGGTGGGAACTAAGACTGTCGTCATTGAGCATGTATCAACGGAAAAACAACTGGTTGACATTTTTTCTAAACCTTTAAATGCTAATACATTTGAATCATTACGGAAAGCTTTGGGAGTCTATTTTATTCATGTATGAATAACACTAGTATGACAATTGCCTTATAGCATAATGATTTAGCAGCATTATCTTGTTTCGATTTTTTTTCCTCCATCATTAGTAAAGATTTATCATTCTTAAGTTTTGTATATTGGCAGAATGTCAAAATATCTTTCATAAAACTAGAATTTTGCTCCGCTTGCATAGATATGATTGATTTCTTCAATTTTCTTTAAAAAAATTGCTAAGGAGGAACAAGGGAATGTTACCAGATTTTGGCAAAGAATCACTTATCTCTCAGAGAAAAGAGTTACCTTCACTATCTCAGTGGAAGTGTGAAAACTATCTCAAATTTGTTAAATGCTGAGGATTAACAAGGGAATGTTAGTTCGGTTTAAATTAACTATTTTCTGAGAAAAGAGTTACCACCATTTTTGCATGCAATAAACGCATCATAAACAATCTTGAAAGGAGCTACATTAGTGGGTGTGTGAAAACTATCTCAGATTGAAGGATCTTGCTGATTTCCATCATGTACACACCTTCACTAAAATTCAGATATTTTGATAAGGTATTTTCTCTCTATATATTCTTAATTTAATTTTAAAAAATCTTTCACGTGAGTAGGAAATTTGATCTTATCACGATAATCAAGCTGAACTTATCTTGTTGAAGGAGACTATCTTACTTATATTTTAAATTTTTTTAAAAATAATAATAAATAAAAAATATATTTTTTGTTCTCTCTAAAGTTTTCCCCAGGTGATATTCTGTTTAAATTCTATTGGTTAGTATAATGTCCATGATAGTTCAAATACCTTGATTCATGCTCAAAGTCTATTAGTCTCCGTTTCATATGAAAATTGGTCTTTCTATCTGCCTACATTAAGATTTTTATTCTCTAATAAAACTATGTTTAAATCTCAGATATTATTTGCACTTATCCCGAAATTCATCTCCCATCTTTGTGATTCTCAAAAGAGGGTTTCTCATTTTTCTTTTCTCCGGCTTCTTGTCATCGATTGTGCTTTGTTTTTCTATCCATACTGACACGGTTGTGTAGAGTTTCACACTTGATCTTATCATGCCACGGGTAACGCACATTGCTGTGAAGAAGAAAGATGGCGGCACTATTTCTCCCTCATCATCCAGCTCCATACCACCTTCGCTAGTGACTCCAACTCTACTCGTTGTGACTCCAACAGGTGGTTCCAGTGACATATCTAGGTATCTCCAAGATCCGTGCCTCCAGGAACTTTTGAAAACCATTGCCATTGAACACAGTCAGCCCTCCTCAACCACCGTCGTTCCTTAGTTGGCTCGTCCAACCCCAACCACCGGCCCTTAGGTGACTCAACCGTGAACCGCTGTTACCAAGAGTTCTGAAAAACCACCAATCAAACGGAAACGGGGAGTTGTTCGCTCTTGGAAATATAAGCTTCGATAGAGGTTTGGGTCTTCCAGTCATGTCTCCAGGTCAACAACTCAATCTATGAAGTTGGGGGATTCTGATTCATCTGCTCATGAGCATGAAGAGCCCAAGGATACTTCTCCTGATGACTCTGCACAAGGGGTAAATTCTATTAAACCGCTTAATAAAAAATTCCTGAATGAAAATTGTGTTCATCACAAGCAGGGATACTGGAGTTTTTATTTAGCCGTGGGTTTATGAAGTCAGTTTCCAAACTGTCCTTTTATATTGATAGCTTGGTACGTGATTTTTATGTGAATCTCTATGAAATTCAAAATGCTGGCAAACCCATGTTTCAGAAAGTCTATGTCCGAGGTCACATGTTTGATTTCTTTGAAAACTTGATTTGGGAATATTTGGGGTTAGGTACCGTTGACACTGCCTTAGGATCTAAGGACTCTTTAACTGTTAATTATGATGATGTTGCTTCTGAATTAACTGGAGGAAACATACAGAAATGGCCTCATGATAATGCCATTAAAGCATCTGTTCTATCTACCAAATAGTCCATTCTACACAAAATCTCTAAGACCAATTGCTTTCCTTCTACCCACACTTCAACGGCATTTGCTGATCATGCTCGACTGTTGTATTCTATTGGGACTAACTCTATTTCTGATCTCAATCAGCACATCTATGATTTTATCTGTGGCTACCAACAGTGGGATAAAAGTTTGCCCTTTCCAATTCTCATTACATCCGTTTTCCTCAAACAACATGATGTACGGGATTCAGTAGATGGTGGCCTTGTCTATCCCACAAAGCTGATCAGGGTTTCTGCAAAATTATTCAAAGAAAAAGGGGTGAGTGACATGAAATTTGCCACTCAGTCTATGCCTTCTTCCTCTGGGGTGTCTCGGAAGAATTTTGTGCAGTTGCAACAAGCTCGTGTGCCATTACCTGTTACATTACTCCAAGTTCAACAAGTTCTGATCATGTTTCATCAGTTAGTTACTACTTTAGAATTGACTCAGATGAATGATGTTTGGCATTTTTTGTTGCCAAAAAGGTGGAGACACAAATTTGCTAATGATGCTGATATATTTTGATAATGCTATATGCTGATGATGCTGATTTTGGATGCTATATGCTCATGATGCTGATTCTAATATTTTTTAGACTCTGCTATTATGTTTTGAGCCAATTACTGCTACATTTAACATTGCTACTTTAATCTTTTATTCTTCATATATGCTACATTTGGTCTAATGCTTCTGGGATATTGTTTCATTTGATATGTGATATTGCTGCTTGTGTTTTCTTTGGCATTTGGATGCTAATATTTCTTGGCTGATATTTTTGATATTGCTGGTACTCTTAACTCGGTTTTTACAGCTTATTGATTCAAAAACCTTGGGAGCTATGTTTTGCCAAAAGGGGAGTTTGTTAGATAATTATATTGGCTATTACTTCGGTATTTGTGATTTCATTAGGTTGACTATTACTTCGATTTTTGAATTGGATGATATATCTGTTATAAGTGGTTAAGTTGGAGTAAGCCTCTTAAAGATAAATATTCCTCGGTTGATAATTTTGGAGCTATATTTATCTATTCTGGATATTCTCATATTTAATATTGTGATTATCTTGTAGAAGAATATCTCGTATGTCTTTTTGCATTGCTATCTTAAGTGATAAGGTTTTGATGATGATCAAACCACGAGCAAAAGACCTTATTGAAAATCCTTATAAATATTCGAGAGAATATTTATCATAGATATCTCAAGAGGAGTACATCTACTTCACTATTGCAGACTGTCACAGGTGTGTCACGGGAGTGTCACAACAGGTCTTGTAGAATAGTTCTAGAACTCCAGGGGAGTTTGGCTTCGGAAGAAGTTTTGTCATCTTCAGAGGGATTCTAGAAGATGCTGCGATATAATCAAGAGGGATTCTTGTTGTGAGGTGGTAAGATAAAACTTAGAATAGAGTAGTGATAGACTAGAGGGATTCTATTGTTCTATACTACACTCTTGTAATGTTCTTATCTTAATGAATTTTGCAACTTGGCTTTGCTTTGAGAACGTAGCCTAAGATTGGATTTATTCCAATGGGGTGAATCTCGTTAAATTTTGGTGTTCATTTATTTTCACTAAATTTCTATACTTAGGTTATTAATTTTATTTACAACTTAATTGATTAATTGCTAGCCAAAGATTCTTTCAATGGCAAAAAGAAGAAACTAAAGTGAAAGGCAAAAACTCGTAGAAGTGTAAAATACTTATTAAGCAAATAGAAGGTGCGAATTATTAAGAATTTCTATGATCTTTTGACTAAACGATTATTCTCGTTATTACTTTGACAGATAGTTTCTTTGTCAGGATAAAAAAGAATGATGGTTTTTTACGATAAAAAGGATTGGTCTAGCTAAAAACTCTTTCTTCCTTCTTTTTTTGGGTTGATAACAAAAGGTTAAAAGTAGAAAATGATTTTCTTTGACTCATTTACGTGGTGAAACAATATGTATTGACGAGTATGTCTAAGAAATGAGTTAGTGTCCCCTTCTACATTAGCTCGACCTGTAACCATGTATGATTAAATCCTAGAACACAATCATTTTGTTCTGTAATGGGTGGAGTGACAGGCCCGTAGTCCATAAATCATATTTATAACCATCAAGACCTAGTCCTAATGAGCTAAGCTCATTTGTTGGGGCTTTTCTTATTTCAGTGAGGAAAAAGCCAAAACCATATTGTTTAAGGATTAATTAATTAACTATTAGTTAATTCATTCAAGCGTATAGATCACTTAGTGTAAAAAGCCTGAAAATGTCTAATGTCATTGTAAACTTTGATTCTATTGTGTGACTTTCTAATTCATTATTTATTGGCAATGCAAATTAATATTAACTCTTTTGATATTAATGAGACAATTCTAATATGAATAATCTCCCCAAGTATATTCAAGCTTTCATAAGTCATGAGTGATGTCTAGTAACATATTACAACTAAATAATAGTGATTAATTCTTCGTCAACAGAACCACATTTTAATTCCCGTGCTTTTAATCTCTCCATTTATATTCTTATTAAGTAATCTTCATTACTTAATCGTATGTCTAATTATATTTAATCACTTAACTATTCGAGAAACATTTGCAATATATTTATCTTGGCCAAGAACTTTCTAGTGAAGATAAATATAATATATATTAAATATTATATTTCACTTACTAAGACGTAATTTCATAATTAAATACTAAGAATTATATATTACCCTAATACTTAATGAACTATGTGAATATATTAAGAGAAAATTCCAAATACACAAATGTAAGTCTCATGTATAGTATTTCTAGTCTAGGGAATATATGCACGAACCAAATAATGAATGACATTACATCGTTAATTAATATGTCACATATTCAAGTCATTTGTCTTCATAAATACTTTTCATGATTTTTCTATTAGTATTGCCATACTAATCATAGAAAATAAACATATGCTAATCTTAATGAATTAGTCTTACCCAAGGAATAAAACAATGATTAGTAACACCGATTTAAATTATTCAAACAAAGTGACAACAACACAACAGTTCTTACTCATAAGCATCATATCTATTAATAAATAATTAGGGACATAAGGCCATGAATAAATAAACACTTTATTTATTAACAAGATAATTACATGCTCTAAGGCATACTATTATAACAATCTCTCACTTGCATTAGAGTCATTCGTTACAAAACTTAAGTCCCGTCATATCTAAATGACAACTTAACTGATTCAGTGACATAGGCTTTATAAGTAGATTTGGCAAATTATTAGCTGATGCTATTTTCTGCAAGGTGATGTGACACTCCCAATGATTTCTTAAATGAGGTGGC
>JAOXNR010025744.1:0-24416 GCA_028571225.1 Parsonsia alboflavescens | reverse complement strand
CATACCTTATAGATTGCTCCAATTAAGTCTCTAATGGTCAATTATTAAAATAAAAAATTCTACTATAAAAAATTAATTTTTGATTTTTGTTTATAAATTAAACTATAGGAGTACTTGATTAAATTTTATTTTATTTTTTAAAAAACAAAAGATAGTGACCGTTAACTTTGACCATTTGAAATTTAATTTGAGCACTCTATAACATACTCTATCCATAAAAATTTATTTAAAAAAGAAAAAAAAATGGAGGGATTTGACCCATCAAGGACAGATTTTGATCCCTCAAGGGCAAAAATATTAAAAAAGAAAAAAAAGTGGGGGAAGGGAAGGATTTTAGCCATCAAGGGTCGAAATTCTCATGCAGGATCGTTTCTCTCTATAATCCCAACTTTCCCTTCTTCCTCCTCCTACTACTGAATGTGGTGCAGAAAAAGAATAAACTCAAGCTACCAATGACACTTCAGAATCAAAACGAAGAAAACAAACCAAACAATGCATTACCAAACATGACCTACCTTGGTCTTCTTGATTCTGAAAAACAAATCTCACCGATTCAACGGCAGCACAAAAAAGGCTGATTTTTTCTTTTCTTCAACAAGGGAATGGTTCTTTGACCATTTTTCTTAACTATAGATCGCAACTTTTGATCAAATGAATGATGGTAATTGTGCTTTCTTCAATTCATTTTTACAGGTGGTGAGTTTGGTAGTTGTGGTGTTTTGAATGTTGAGGGACAAAATATTAAGTACATGTTAAAAAAGAATAAAAGTTGAGTTTTGTTTTTCTTTTAAAGGAAAAATCAAAATGGGTATAGAGTAAAAAGTTAGTTTTGCATATGGCTAACTTGTGAAATTTTGTGAGGATTTGAGTAAATGAGAAATAGTTCTAGTCAATTTGGGTACAAATGAAAATAGCACATTTTAAAGGCGAGGACACATTAAGTTAAATAGAAGAGAAAAGAAAAGTGATTCTCAAGTAGTTGGGTGCATTTGGATAAGGATCCAATTTTTCAATTTTATTGGGTCCATTTCGACAACATTCTTTCGATTTTTAAAACTTGAAAATAAGTTAAAAACTTATTTGGATAGACATGATTTAAACTCAATTCTAGAGGCACGAACCTAAATTTTTCAAAATTTAGAAAGAACTCTTAGCTATTTTGAGGTTTTAAACTGCCGCACTCACAAGCATTGACACTTTCACTAATTTTTTTGGTTTTTTATCTTCTCTTTCCCCAACTTTTAGTTCCTTACCCTGCTTCCTCCATTTTCACCATCAATAAGAAATATCAACTGTAAGATCACAATGGTAAAACTTAATCGCAAAAGAAAATTTTCATATTAAATGGTTTGCAAATCTGATCTTCTAACTCTTCCTATTGTGACTTTTCCTACTTCAAATTTCATCAATTTTGCTCTTTTGTGCCATCTTCACTATCTACCGACCGTTCTAGATAGTTATTTGGTTTCAATAACCAACCTTAATGCTCCAATAAGAGAAAGAGTTTCAATTCCTATGTCAATCGCAAGAAAGGAAATAGCAAGCCAATTTTTTTTATTCAACCCCAAAGAAAATTAAGAGAGAAATTTTATACTTGCCATCCTTGAATCCTCTTTTTCTTCATCTCTCTGTACAAGAATTATCATTTTATTTTTTAAATAGCTTCCTTGGTTTCTGTTTTTTTTTTTTTTAAGTTCACTGTCATTGAACTAATTTTTGTGATTGACATCGGAATTGGAACTCTTTCTCTTATTGGAGCATTGAGACTGGTTATGGAAACCGGGTAAATATCTAGAACGGTCGGTAGATAGATTGTTGAAAATGGCACAGAAGAGTAAAATTGATGGAATTAAAAGTAGAAAAGTCAAAATAGGAAGACTTAGAAGATCAGATCTGCGAACCATTTAATATGAAATTTTTCTTTTGAGATTTAGTTATACCTTTGTGAACTTACAATTGATATTTCTGGTTGATGGTGAAAATGGAGGAAGAAGCGAAGGAACTAAAAGTTGTAGAATGATAAAATGAAAAACCAAAAAAATAAGTGAAAGTGTCGAAGATGGGTGTCGATGCTTGTGAGTGAGGTAATTCAAAACCCCAAAACAGCTAATAGTTCTTTTCTAAATTTTGGAAAATTTAGGTTCATTTCTCTAAGATTGAATTTAAATCAACTCTATCCAAATAAGTTTTTCAAGGTTTAAAACTGAAAACATGTTGTCCAAATGGACCCAATGTTACTTGGGTTTTTAAATAAGAAAAGAACATGGGGTAAAAAGTGTTA
Organism: Parsonsia alboflavescens; assembly: GCA_028571225.1. Taxonomy (NCBI): domain Eukaryota; kingdom Viridiplantae; phylum Streptophyta; class Magnoliopsida; order Gentianales; family Apocynaceae; genus Parsonsia; species Parsonsia alboflavescens. Next base: position 22,135 of record JAOXNR010025744.1, on the reverse strand, counting down.
GATATCCTTAACTAGTTTAAAATTTGGTTTTTAACTTCTAACTTTGAGGCTTTGGTTTTTTCCTAAGTCCTTCTGTTCATTGTAAGCTTTCCTTGATGGAATCATATCACAGTCCACTCATGCTTACCTTTTGAGAGGTAATTTCGCCCATGCCTTTGAAATTTTGATTGCTAGACTTCCCTTAAAAGGAATAATATTACTTGGGGGCAATAATACTAGCATTTTTTTAGAGCTTTATCATCATGAAAAGATTCGATTGAAGTTTGGTGGGTTGTTGTTGGGATAGTTGCAAACATCCCTTTGACTACATTTGTAAGTGAGGGTTTCCAGTTGAGATCCATTATGGTCGAAGAGGGGTAATTTGGGGAGGCTGGGGGCTTTGTGATGGATATCAAGGAGCAAACCAAGCATTGGTTTAATCATCTTGGATGCCATCAAAGGAAGAATACCTTAACTACAAATTCATGGAAGAAAGTATGCTTACAAAACTATTTCAAGTATGAGAATTCATAGATGCCTTCCAGCGATGATCTCTCATGTGATGACCTACAAGAGTATATGTCCTACGCAATCCGGTTCATGTACAAAGACTTGTATTTCAAATACAAGAATGTTATTGCAAGGGTTAAGAAGGCATTAAGGGCATTGGTCCAAATTAAAGAAGAACAACTTGTTGTTGATGCGTTATTTGGAAAAATTAAACTTGAAGATGAAGGCCAAGTTGAAGAAATTTGTATTGTATTCAAAATTGAAGACTTATACATGAGATTTAGAAGGTTTGAATACATGGTCAAAGGTGCCTAAAAAGTGTCCAAGAAGTGTACAACTTGAAGCCATTAAAAAACAAGCAAATAAGAAAGGAAACGAACCAAGAAGCCCTAGAAATAGGGCAACTGGTGCCAGCATCGACGCCACCACCAGCGTCGGTCGAAACCTCCTATAGGCAGCCAACATTTGAAGATAATCAGCTCCAGGACGGTGAAGGGAGGACACAAACAAACCTCCTAAGGGTATCAATTGGAAGGGATCCTAGAGAGGGTCAAAAAATACCTTTTGTCAGAATTGTCATCCACAATCACCAGCAAAGATCTTCGAACTTTTCCTCTACTTTGTCACAGGAATGGTCACCTTGTAGTATTCGTCTCAAGAACAATTAACTGGAATATACACGACCAATTCATCGTCCACAGTCACCAGCAAATATCTGCAAGTTAGTATAATGACCTTTGTTGGTGATTCAATAACAACCAATCTCTTGATTTGGTAGACAATTCAATACCTATTAAATGCCCTAAATGAAGTGGCTCAAGAACCCTAAGAGGAACTCTCAAGAACGCTCATGGAAGATCATGTTTGATCTTTAAAATTCATCACTCAAAAGAGATTACATGTTTGTGAGTTGCTTTGTCTTACAAGGATAAGGAACTATATATAGTCCCAAAGCCCTAAATTAACCTAATAATTAGTGGGTAGGGTAATTAGACATGATTACAATTAAAACATATAAAATATAATAAGAAGAAAGCATTAAAAGTAAAAGAAAACAACAATATGGTTGGTTGACCCAGTGCTTGTCTAGCACCGAATGGTGCACTGGACAGTGCACCGAATGGAAACTAGAACGACTCCCAAATTGTGCAGCAACTGAGCCGCTCCGCATTTCCTTGGTCATACACCAGATGCCCTATAATTCCAGCCTTTCTTCTTCTTCTTTTGGCTTTTGTTCCATGCTTTGTCTTGCCTTCAATTTTCACTCTTTGTAGACTAGAACTAGGGTCTTTGAGGCACAATTCTAAGCCTTCAAACTTTTCAAATGAGTCCTCGACCTTGAATATAATCCAAGGCTCTTCAACTTGGTTTTCTTCTACAAGCTTAACTTCATGAAACATGGCATTATCTTCAAGTTAATCTTCCTTGATTTACATCAATGTCATCTTTGTCTTCTTAATCTTCAAAGTATCATTCTCATACTTGAAGTATAAGTCTTTATATGCATGAATCAACTTCTTCATTTTGTAACCCTTCAATACATTCTTTGATTTCCTTCTTGAATCTCCAACTTTAAGCTTGAACTTGAAGAGAAGAACTCCATACTTCATGCCAAGTGACTTGAATCTTCCAATATCTCCACTTGGTGAATTCCATGAGTTCTTCAAAGTTAAGGTAGCTCCTTGATCCCTATCAACAAGCCCTTGGGAATCTTGGAAATGATGTTGGGAGGCTTAGAAATGAATTTGGCTCTATGGAAACGAGTTTGGTGAGGAGAAGACTTGAGATTGCACCTGATGGCATGATAGAGGGGCCACTACAATACCATTTGGCACCAAAGGCGCACACCAAACAGCCACTGGAAATTCCAGTGGCCATTCGGCCCTTTTGTCCGGTGCCTCCTCTTCTTAAGCCGGTGCCAGATCAGCCCTTCCACTGTTCACCAAATGCAATGTTTTCAAGCTTTTTCTTGACTTTTCTTAGTTCCTTTTAGTCATTTGACTTTTTTTATTTTAGGCTCTAATGTCCTTTAACTATTATTAAGGCTTCTTATCATCAAGACTATAAATAGTCCTCTATTTGTAATTTGAAAACCAATAATTTCAGAAAAACAACAATTACAATGAGTGACTTTCTTTCTTAGATCAAACTTGATCTTTGAGTGGATTTCTTCAAGAACTTTTCTAGGGTTCTTGAGATGCTTTGAAATGGCTTTTCAATTACTTGGTTTAGGGATTGAAATTGTCTACCAAATCAATTAGGTTGGTTGATTGTTAGCATTAACAAGAGATTAATCTAATTTTTAAACTTGAACAACTTGATGAGTCTTGGGAATTTGAGTTTTCTATGTGATTGATCAAGAGCTAGGCCAAGATAATGAGAAACTTCAACTTGTTGTCCTTGATCTAGTGTTTTTGTTGTAAAATTTTAGATTTTTGAAGGGACAAGCAAGATGAAGAAAGGCAAGGACAACATGGAGATTAATGCTATGCTAAGTTGGTATATTCTTATACCCACACTTGGAGATAAATTGATGCATTTTGAGCATGAGAGAATGTTGTCTATGATAAAGTATGACTTGGGAATGCTTATGATTTATGTGAACAAGGTGTTCTTGTTCATTCTTCGAAGCCTAAAGATTTCTTGATTAGTGGAAATAAATTGTGCATCTTTAAAAGCTTTTTGAATGAGATGCTAGATATTGGTCTTGTTGGGGAATCTTTTGACAAAGTTCATACTTGTGATATTGTGCTTAATGTTGGAAGACAATTGAATATAATGGATTCTATGAGCATGTTGATTCTTTGCTAGGAAGAGATAATTTGTTTATGCTTATGAATTCTATGTATAACTTGTTAACCATTGATCTTCAAAGTGTTGGATATGCCCAAAGACCATATGATGATTTTACTTAATTGGCATCACGTTGTATCATGATGCTACTTATAGCATTATATACTTTACTTTTATATCTGCGTTTCCTGTTATAAATTATATAATGTCCTTAGAATAGTTTATTTCTACTCTTAAAAAAGTCCCTAGTCAAGTGTTATTGAGATTAGGATATCAATAACACACTGAGACTAGTATGTGTTGATTGATGACAGTTGTCATGGATATGAGATATCAAATCATCACATAGGTACATATAGAGTATCATGTACTGGATTGACCTACCATGAAATCACTTCATGGATTGTTATGTGAGTATCATGGGTGATTTCATTGTGATAATTATGTCTCATCTTTAGACTTGAGGTCATCAAAGATTCCTGCATAAAAGATTGCACATTTTGACATTGTTAGACGTCACTCTTAAATGAGTGGAAAATAAAGGCACATATTGAGTATATCCTAATTTGTGTTGTGGAATGTTGAATGATCAAGATAGGATTTGTCCCTCTTGTTTAACAAGAGAGTGATGTCTAGCATTCGTGGTTGAGTGAGATTATGAAATGCATGGCCATGCTCGAATAAGTAGATATGAGATATTTATCTTATTTGATTTAACTAATGTACTCGCGACTGAGAATTGAGATATTGAACTTTACGAGTGTGACACATTCCATGACTCGTGTTCAATTATGACTTCTTGGACAAAAAGATTAAGATAAGTTATTTTTATCACGGAAAGTTTTGACTTGTCACCGACATTCTCGTTAATTGGATTGCAATAATGTGTTGGTAGACATTGCTTATTGTATATGACATTAAATATTGTTTATGTCAAATGTCAATTTTACGAGGACCTATTAGGTCACACATTCAAAATGTAAGCCTATTAGGACCTAAACGTAATTAGTTAAAGTTGTTTAGACTAATTCACGAATAGGAATCAACCAAAATATAATTAAGAGTTACTTATGTGACTAAATTGTATACAAATTTTTCTCAGTTACTCGCTAATAGGCCTCTCATTTTGAATTCAAATCAGAATTCAAAAACGAGATTGATTTATTCAAAAGACTTCTTATCACGAAGTCTTCTAGGGTTTTTCAGATTAAACGTCTCTCTCTTTCTATTCAGTTTTTTTTTCTCTCAGAGCATCTACCTAGAAAAACAAAGAGTTCAGAGAAGTTGAAAAACAAGAAAAACCATATTCACTATTGAACCTAGTAGTTCAATCGTGTTTATCCAGTTCAATCTTGTTTATTCCCATTGTTTTGTTCTTGAGACGTACATTGGATGCGGACGTTCGTGTGATGAAGTAGAGGCAAAGGTTGGAGATCTTTGCTGGTGACCGCAAACAAAAGATTCTGACATTCATCTTCTATCTGAGAATCGAAAAGGGTAATGTCAGTACTCTCTCTAAACTAGCTCCGATTGATGCTTGCAAAAGGTCTGTTTGTGGCCTTCCCTTCAAAAAAGCTTAAAGTTATATTCTCATGAATTGAATTCCTTGAAAGAGAGAATCTTAAAAATTGTTTTGAATAGACTCACAAAAATCGTTTTAGATGATCGAGATTGTGGATCTTTGATATTACAATCCATGATAATAATTTTTATCTTTGTGGTCTAGTATGCATACTCATTGTTGATTCTCAATTCTTGTTTATCCCATTTGAGAGGCACTTCATTGTCACTCTTGTGAGAAGTAAGTCTATACTTGTTGAGAGCACATGTTTGTTAAGTCTTTGCGATGAAACATGTCATGCTGAGGAGTTGATATTAGTTGAAGTTGTGAAGCTTCATGATCTTGGTAACAACATGAATATATGGATTTTATTTCTTCTTATGGTTCTTAGATTCAAAGCTTATGAGATCCGTCATGACAGGCTTAGAAAAGGTTCTTTATATGTGCTTAATTGTTCCAAGCATGATAAATTCTTTGAGTTGTTAAATCTTGAGAATCATGAAGTTGATTTTGTGAGATATGATAGTCCTAGATTCTTTAATACCTTGTTTAGAAAGTATGTGTTAGGATTACATATGAAAAAGACACCTATGATTGTTGGAGAATGCTTGTTGAGATCTTGTGAAGAGGTGTTTTATCATGGGAAATTGTTCTTTAATGATGATGACATGAATGAAATGACTTTGATCTTTATTTGGTGGAATTATATGATGATATGGACTATGTTTTGTGCCACCAATAGAGATTTGTTGAGATTTGTGTCCCCTATTTTTAGTAGTGCATAATGATGCCCATCTTGTTGATTTAATGAGTTCTGGCAAATGGAGAGGTGATTTTCTTCTTCATTTTATACATGTGTTTGATGTTTTTGATGGAGGGCATATATATGCTATGTTAAGGGATTGTTTGAGCTCAATGTCTTTGAATCCTAGGTCTAGAGAACCTATATATCATGCTTTATGGGGTCATAGACCAATGCAATTTAATGTTTTGTTGTCATGTGCTTTGAATGATGGACTTTGGTTTCTTTGTTTCTTTAATGAGTTTGTATTCTTAGTCTATGAAATTTCTTCTATTGAGCTTATTGAATATGCAAAGGAATACATATCTATCAAAGAGAAACCACCCCCTTTAAAGAAAGGGATGGTAAAGGCATTGTCAAGTTATAACTTCCATGAAGGGTAATTTGGAGTTGTTTGGTAAGTATTGTTTAGATGATTCAATAAAAGTTAGTGATAATTCTCTTCTCAATATAGGACTTGGAGATTCAATAAAAGTTAGTGATAATTCTCTTCTCAAAGGGAATGATGGAGATCAAGGATCAATCATATCATCAATGGAATCATCAAGGAATACATTCATTGGGGAGTTCAATTAAGAGAAGATTCATAGGAGAAGATTTACTTATAAAGACCTTCATTTGAAGTTTGGGAGCCTATGGAAGCGTTCAAGTCAAGCCTTTGCTAAGAATGATCCAAATGGTGACTTGAAGATTGATTACAAAGACTTGTATTTCAAATACAAGAATGGAAGAGAAGATTTACGTGATTTTGAAGCCATCTTCAAAGAGATTCAACATAATGAAGAGTTACCAAAGAAGGATTTCAACTTATGGATGATTCAAGGCTTTGAAGATGAAGTTGGGAAGTGTTCTAATGAAGAACAAGACCTTGGAAGCCTTGGAAATGATGTTAGGAGGCATAGAAATGAATTTGGAGCTGTAGAAATGAGTTTAGGGTGGAGAAGACTCAAGATTCCTATGGATGGCACGGTAGAGAACTGCGCTACAGTACCATCCCATGACGGACAGGGCCCCCGGATAGCCACTAGAAATTCCTGTGGCCATCTGACCCTCTTGACCAGGGCCTCCTCTTCTTGAACCGATATAGGATCAGCCCTTCCCCCGTTCACCAAATAGGATGTTTTCAAGCTTTTTCTTGACTTATCTTAGTTCCTTTTAGTCATTTGACTTCTTTATTATTTGTGCTAATATGCTTTAACTATTATTAGGGCTTCTTATCATCAAGTCTTCTATTCATAACTTGAAAACCAAAAATTTCAAAAAATAACACTTACTATGAGCGACTTTTCTTTCTTAGATCAAACTTGATCTTTGATTGGGTTTCTTCGAGAACTTTTCTAGGGTTCATGAGATACTTCAAAAGGCCTTTTCAATTACTTGGCTTGGGGATTGAAATTGTCTAGCAAATCAATTGGGTTGGTTGATTGTTAGCATTAATAAGAGGTTAATCTAATTTCTAAGCTTGAACAACTTGGTGAGTCTTGGGAATTTGAGTCTTCTATGTGATTGATCAAGAGTTGGGTCAAGATAATGAGAAACTTCAACTCAAGATCACATCATCTAGGCACACTGAGGAGATTGTGCTGGTGGTTGATTACCATGCCCTCATGGTAGAGTCTGCTAAACAAGCAACGAAAATCCACAAGCTCAAGGCTACAATTGAGCAAATGAAGAAAGACACAACATACTATGACTCCTACTTCAAGAAGCTATAGGTCATAAAGGAGGACTTAGACCGTTGTAGGTCTAGAGCTCGCAACCTCGAGAGCATCTTGGTCCACAAGGAGCTTGAGATCGAGCAACTCTAGAACCTTCTTCCGAGGCTGAGTGACACAGAGGATGAAGCATCCATTGGACCTAGGAAGCATCGATAGTTTCTTTATGTTGACATTTTCACTATATCTTATTCTCTTGTTAATGAACTTATTATGTTAGGATATTATTTATATTTTCACACTAAATTTTCACAATAGTTGGAGCACAAGCCAGTTAAACTATGCTATGGTCTTATTTATATTGTCCAGATTTCTCCTTATCATTGACCTTGGTTTCCATTCCCATATCTCATGATCCTAATGACATACATACATGAATTTTATACATATAGAAAACTCTCATGTTCCTCTAAAAATCAGTATAAATTTTCCTAAAAAAGTAACCCACAATCAAGATGTGATTAACCCTCAAAAATATCTCACCACCACTGTTTATAAAATTTTTTTAAAAACTTAAAAAATTAATAACTTATTATGTACTTACCGGAATTGAGTGATTCAAAATCCTATTCACCTTGATGGGAGGAATCTGTTAGTACATAAATAACTTTCAAAACCGAAAACAAATCCATATATAAATCATTAATATCTCTAAACAATGAAATCAACACTTTATTTACTCATCTAATAGATGACAATAAAAGGAAATCATATCATATGATCATACACAACTTAATATCAATGCTCATATCAAATTTCTCAAATCAAATGCTTTATGCATGCTTGAAATTTAGGAAAACTATTATCATATTTGGAAAAACTTCATGTAGATCGATGGCTTAGAATGAGAAGGGGGTGCGTGACATGGACCAAGCTAGTGTGTTGTATCTTCGGGATTATCATCTCTCCACGGACATATCACTATGGCAAGCACGATGATCAGTTGAGGGTCTGGAGGGGAGATGTATCCTTTTTTTTGGGGTGGTCTGAGATATGCATATAAATCCACAAGTTGTGGATTTGATTGATATGGCCGGCTTTAGTGGTGTCCTCCTTACTAGCAGACATAATGTGGATGGAGGGTTGTTGATAGAATTTAAAAAGAGATGGAGGTAGGAGACTCACACTTTTCATTTATTTGTTGGAGAGATCACTATCACCCTCCAGGACATTGAGGTCTTGTGGGACCTTAGAGTTGAAGGAGAGCCAATTACAGGAAGAGAGCCTCAACAGACGAGACTTGGATGGTAAGAGTATTGTCATACATGGTTAGGATTCACCCCTCCAAGTGATGCATTCGAGGGTCATGCTATCATGTGGACTTATATACTTGTCTAGATAGACTTGGGGTTGGCAGAGGTTGCTGATGATATTAGAGTGGTACAGTACACAAGTCTACTAGTGTTGGTGCTATTGGGTGGAGATTTGTTTTCTGACAAGTCTAGCAACAAACTCCGCCTTAGTTTTCTACCGTTGCTGGATGATTTCGATAGATGTGCCGAGTATGATGGGGGATCTACAGGCTTAGCATATCTCTATAGGTGTATGCGTCATGCTTCGAAGCAAGGCAAGACTGATCTTTGTGAGTCATGTTGTTACAGGTATGGATCTGGGGGCGATTTTCAGTATTTAGCTTGATTTTGGGGACTATGAGAATAGACCTTCTCATTGGTGCACCACATGCAGTAATATGATGCTACCATTGGCTAGATCAGTCCACCACACCGACCCACACGCTGCGAACATATCAGGATCAGTTTGATGACCTTCGACCAAACTAGGTAACTAAACTTGATGCAAATAATTGTCCCCTTTCACTTTCCCCCCTCTTTTTACTAATGCATTTTTATATCTCTGACACAGTTTCAATGGACTCCTGGGAGTAAGACTGTGCTAGTAGCATTGCTGCCTTATTGCACTACAGGACGACAAATATGGGGAGCTCAAGTCCCATTACTCTACTATCATATCATAGATATGCATTGTCCAGATAGAATCATGCCCCAGTTTGGACTCGAGTAGGATATACCTTATCGAGCCTACACTGATCGAGTACTCCACTGGAGAGCAAGACAAGGGATGGGTCCTCAAGACTGGGCAATGTATCATGGGACTCATGCGGTTGCATGGGGAGAGTGGTATAACCTAGTGGAGGATGCACCACCTAAGGGATGGTTAAGAAACCAGCACGTTTACTACGACTAGTATTATCGGGTCACCTTGCATTTGCTAGGTAACTTGAAAGCTAGACCCGATGCCGAATACTAATTAGTTGCTGCTGAGTTGGAGCATACGATACATTTGTCTTAAATATCTCATATAGACAAATCTTCATTTTTTTTTTTTACTGACATATTCTTACCTATAACTAGGTGAGTGGAATTGCCTAACTAGAGAAGGCCACTGATCATACGGTATCCCAAGTTATTGGTTCTCCCAACAGATGGTTGGTAAGAGGTCTTGCGAAGAGGGCCAGGGACCTGCTATGGAGAATGGGTAGAGATATCAAGGGTTGTTGTTCGAGTCCAACTTCATTTGGTATACCCTTAGCTTGTATAAGAGGATGATGCCTAACGACTATGACATAGATGAGGGGGTCCGTGGTGCAGATGTTCAGGAGGATGAGCCAGCAGTAGCTCCACCACCTGTTTCAGCTAAGGCTATTGACGAGGAGTCCCCTCCATCTGACAAGTCAGACAGGATATGAGTTTGTCATATGAGTCAGGCTGAGGAGGCTCATTCTTATCAGCTGCAGATAGGTTTCTTGGATCATAGCATGGGTCTGTCAGCATTTAGCAGATTGAGTAAGTATAGGGCACGTTGCTTTCCATACATGCATTCAGATCCTACCACTGAGGTTTTCTGTTGCAACCTCATTAGGGTATTACAGGCACTCGACTATAAGCCCCTTTTCCTCCTTCAACATGGTACGGCCTGGACTTCATCCGATGCTTTCCTCTACACATTACGATGCAGTTGGACTTTTTGGAAACCATACTAGATCATTGTTCATGGATATGTTAAGTCTTTCTCCCAGACCTTGCATGCGCATATGATACCATCGATATTGTTTTAGACCCCATATCTCCCCCTGGCATATGATGCCATCTATATCGTCTCAACCTCCATATATGATGGCATCGACATCATCCCAATCATCTTTGGGTAGATATCTCGAGTGCTCTTCCCCATGGCACCTCCGATCTCATAAGACGATTCTTCTCAGGTGCAAGGAACATTTGTCAAATGTCAAGTGCTCCTATACAGAGAGGGAAAGTGTCGCAAACATAGATGGTGTGGCACATAATAAACCAGTTTTATGTTATTTTGTGCTTTATATTTCTTTGTATCAGCATGGTAATTTATTTAAATTAAAGAAGCTTTTCATGACTTTAGTTGGATGGCGAAAATATGACTTATGATTTTTTGTAAAATAGACAATAATTCATTTACAATTTCAAACATTAAAATTAAAATAGTTAGGATTATAATTTTTCAAAGTTGATAAAATTTCATGGATTGGTGTTTGTAATTTTTTTTTGTTTGTTTTTTTTTTTTTTTTTGTGATTGGGTACAAAAATAGTAATTATAAAATTATTAGTTTAATAATATGGGGATAATTTTACGATAAAATATGTAATGAAAGTTATATAATTTTTTAACAAAATATTTTAAAATGAAGAATGATTAATTCAACCTAAATTTATTTAGGATTGTAATTGACTTATGATTTTTTTTTTAAAGGATAATATTTCATTTTCAATTCGGAACATTTAAAAAATATATTTAGTATTATAATCTAAGGAAAATCTCCATAGACATACCTAACGTTAATGCCGAAATAAATTCAAATAATTAATTTCTGCCAACTGAGTATCCAAACAACTTTCAAACATTCAAATTAGTAATTCCAATCCCACTCCGATATATTTTCTGTCAAGATAGAAAATGTTAATAATTTTTATCTCTAACGTTATACTTAAATTCAAAATTGATACAAGTTTTTTTCAGCTCGGAGGTGAAGCTATAAAGTGCCACCTCCGGAATGGACGGACAGTTGAGTCTCGACGTCACATCGGGCAAGACTTGTTGTCCAATCCAAACAGCAGGTGGAACTCCAAATTTTCCTCATTTTCCAGTCCTTCTAATGGCGGGACACTTAATTTCGATGGTCCAACCAGTCAAAAACTTTGTTTGACTGCTCTAGTGAATGCAGCATTCCAAAATTGTCTCACCCCTGTCAAACACCAAAATAAAACGGGTTTCATAAAGAACTATTTAGGGTAAAAACTCTCAAAAAAATTATTAAAAAATAAGATTGAGGACAAGGAAAAAAATTGTTTGAGATAAAATTTACCAATTTGCGTTATTATATAATGATGTCATTTTTTCTTATGTTATTTTTACTATGTACTCACGTCATAGAATTGTCACGCAAAATTACTTTGGAAGTCCTGTAAGATCATCAGTTTGGATGGGCAAACTCAAGAAGCTCTGAAATTACTTCTTATCGAATCTGCCGATGCAGCCCAAACAAAAGAGCCCTCTAGTAGAAGTGGTCGAAATTGATAGCAGCGAAGACGAAGAGTCTAATGAAATAGCTGCAAAAGCCACCAAGAACGGTAACAATGGCAGGAATAAACCAAACAATGAGCGGCAATGGCAAATTAAAGTACCCAAATTGGAAAGTGCATCTGATATTGCTCCGACGGAATCCAATTATCGGCCACTCGACTCTCGTAGTTTCTGGAAAGCCGGGGCGGTTGAAGTTAGCCACCTGAAGCCGACTTTTTCAGAAGGTTGATTTCTCCTTTTTTTTTTCTTTAATCATGATTCTCTCTCTCTCTTTTTTTTTTTTTTCTGTGTCTTATTTTTAATGGGTATGTGCTGACTGTAGGTGATTTGGAACATGCCCGTGTGCATCCAAAGTTTCTGCATTCAAATGCAACGTCGCATAAGTGGGCGTTTGGAGGTAATTTCTTGATATTTTGTGCGCTAAGGACTGTTCACTTCTTGAAAGGGAATGGGGAGCTCCTTATTATTTTTGTTTTTTTGAGTAATGTGAAAAGCATCTATTCACTTCACGTATTTACCTTTTGCTAACTGAGTTGGGTGACCATGCGTTAAGGAAGGTGGCGATGAAATAACACAACTTATCTATAACTATTGTGCTGATTTTTTGCTGGGAATTTATTTATATGGAGCTTATTTATGACATAGAACTATGGTTTCGCAGCAATTGCCGAGCTTCTTGACAATGCTGTGGACGAGGTAATATCTTTCGGTCTTCCATGTAATGTCATGCTTGCTTCCAGTTATTGGATCTTAAGAAATCTCTACTTAAATAGAACCTCAAAGTCTTATTAAATTATTGAAGTAAATTCCCGTCCCATCTCCCCTTCCCCCTCCAACTCTGTAAGTGCTACTACTAATTTCTTTTGAAGCTTCAGTAGTTTGGTTAGGTTATGTTTAATATTTTATTTTAAAAAATCACGTTTAGTAGCTTAGAGGTCCCTGAGAAAGGAAAAAAAAATGATATCTTGCTTGCACCATGATAATCCGGTTTCTGTATCTGCTGGACAGATACGCAATGGGGCAACTTTTGTGAAGGTTGACAGAATATACAACAAGAAGGATAATTCTCCTGCCTTACTTTTCCAAGGTTTGTCACCTCTTGGCTTATCTCTCTAGTAATTTTCTTGAATCTTTGCTGGTAGTTTTGTAAACTTGGATGTTGCTTAACTACAGATAACGGAGGTGGAATGGATCCAGAAGCAATTCGAAAATGCATGAGTTTGGGTTACTCTTCAAAGACATCAAAGACAACTATTGGACAATGTAATTACTATTATCTCTTCGGATTTTGCATTTCCTCATCATCCCTGATATCTGTTTAAGAATTTATTTTCAGTTTTAGATTTTCTCGGACCTTCTAAAGAAGTTGACAAAATCTTCAACGAAATTGTTACAGAATAATATTAGATATTGTTATAATTCTGTAAGTTCACATCTGTACCAAGTCTTTATGCTGCTTATAGCTTGAGTTAGATTTTGTATTTTGCTTCAGCTTTTGCTAATTAATTTACTTATTAAAGTTGTCTAGCTGGTACCTATACTTTTGTAAACAAGATTGAAACTATATCTGATGTATTTATATGATCAAATATAAAACTTGAGCATTTCTTATGGGGTTTCCTTGACTAGTTAGACCAAATGCATGATAATCTTGCTAGTGAGTAGACCTCCTTATTTTTCCACTATTTTTTCTGTATTAGTTTTATTATCCTGATTTGTATTCTCAGCTGAATTGCTAACACTTGATCTTTGCTGCTGCTAATGGCAATTAAAAGAAAAAGAAATCTTTTAATTTCTGATAAACTTTTTCAAAAATAGTCAAACGTACAGAACCTGGCAGTTAAGTAATTTTTTGCTTGTGGTGTTCTCCTTTGAGTTTCACTGTCTGGATGGGATTGGGAGTAGTCCTCTTCTTTTTTTTTTGTATACTGTTTTATTTGTACTGTTTCATTTGAATAAAATTTATTCCATTATAGGTGCAATGCGTTTGTTATTTTAAGTCTTAGCTTTGTTAAACAGTTTGTCCTATTGGTAGCAAAGTTGTTGCTCGAGGTCTTAGGTTGTTCACCAGGCTCAGACCCATCTATTTCTGATCCTCCACCCCTCCTGCTAAAATAATTCTTTTAGGAAAAAAAGGTCTGCACCCAGACTTCATTTCCTTGTTACTTCCTTTCTATCATAGACTTTTTTTTGGATGATTTTTGAAAGGTATTTGTTCATAGTCTTTGCTAAGAGTTTAACTCCTTATGCCTATAAGGATTGTCTTTCAGGATTCTTTTGGACACACTAAAAGTTATGATGTTTGAATAACCTTTATCTGCAGTAAATCCGGTGACATTCTTATGAAAAAATATTTATTGAATATTTGCTTACTTGGATGAACAAGGTACCCCCCCCCCCCCCCTTTTGTGTTTTTGTTTGTTGTCATTTAGAGGTTATATCTTCTTTCACCAGATGGTAATGGATTTAAGACAAGTACCATGCGCTTAGGTGCTGATGTCATTGTCTTTAGCCGCGCATCTCTGTCCGGGTATGATTTGCTCCCTTATTTTGTTCCTCAGATAATTTTTACTTAGAGGGCCTGGAAAATTGAGCTGTTGAAAACTATGGAACTAAAAATAAGTAATAGGAGAGATCATATTCCAACAAATCCACATCCTTTTTCTTCTTTGTTGCAAATAAACTGAAATTTTTTGACCTAATTACAGCAGCATAACAGGGCACTCCAGTGGGTTGTACTAAAGGAGTCAAAATGAACTCCCATGCACTCAAAAAAAAAAAAAAAGAATGAAAAACAAATATTAAATTTATCTCTGCCCCCTTTTCTTTCTTTTTTTTGTGGACTCCATAATTGAGAATAAGCAGCATACACCAGGTAGTTTTAGAATGTAATTAATGGTTCATAAGCAGCATCTGGTGCTTTTGTTCCTTGTAATGAATTTTGTGCATATCACCAAATGAATATGATTTAATAATGACTACTGTTTACTTCTTGGATTTTATGTAGCTTGCAGATACTTCTTGAATATGCCAATTAGCACGTGTCTTTCTTTTTTTTCTGCTTAAAAGTTGTTTTTGTTGAACTTATAGACCTGTTTGGCATTGTGTTACCTGTTTTCCAGCCGAACAACACAAAGCATAGGTCTGCTATCTTATACGTTTTTGCGGAGAACTGGGCAAAATGATGTGATTGTGCCAATGGTATACCATTCGATATCATCTGCCTGGTTTTTTAATTTTTGGACACATGCCAATGCTGATATTTTCTCTGTACTGATAGTCTTACTGATAATTCTGTTGTAGATTGATTTTGAAATCTCAGACCATCGGGCTGATTCGATAATTTATAGCTCTCATGATGATTGGTCAGCTAACTTGAAAACCATTCTCGATTGGTCTCCTTATGCATCAAAAGAAGATCTTTTGGCACAGGTAATCCTGGAAGTTGGATCATAGGATATTGGCTGTTTAGATGAAGTATAACATTGCTAGGGAACTTTGTTAGCCACTTTCCTTGAAATAGAGGATGCAAGAATGCTTTTTATGCTAGAAAATGTCCGTAACACAAGGTTGGACAGTAGGGCAGGCTTTCTAGAGGAGACTGTGTTTCGACAAAATGACCATTTTCCCATTGAGTCACTTCCTCCAGAACTATTGCTTTTTTCTTTATGCTTGAGAATTACAATATCATGAACCAATCATTATTCTTGCTGCAATTTTATTTGTATGAGGCAAACTTACGACTCTTATCATCCATCTAGGTCTCTCTCTGTCTCAATATATGTGTCTTATGATCAGATTTATCACTTTATGAATCATTGTGAAGCAAGTATTTCTGGTTCTTAATCCCTACTACAGTAATTCTTTCTGACCCTTGCTTTTGCTGTTTCCAGTTCCAGGATATAGGATTCCATGGAACAAAAGTAATCATATTCAACCTCTGGTTGAATGATGAAGGCATTTATGAGTTGAGTTTCGATGATGATGAAGAGGTATGCTGATATTCTATTTCACTGTTAAATGATTTTCCCACCGTTCCATTGGAAAGAATTTTAAGGCCTCATGATTTTTCTGTATAAAGAGTGGTGCAATCTATCCCAAGGATACCTAATCACTGAGGCATCCTTGGATTAGAGAATTATATGTTCTCTTGAATTTTCATATAATTCGTAACTGGGTCTTTCATGTGCAATTATGGCATTACCTATGGGGTTAAATTGCTTTCAAACAAAAGCCACTATAGCCTATAGGAAAAATTTTCTGTTATTCCTATACACAAACTTGTAGGTGCAGAAAGTGTCACTGATGAATCTTATATAGCATATTGTACCATCTGAGCACCATTTTATTATACAAAGCTTGAATTTCAAACTCAGGTTTTGGCTAAGGGTATGAATATACAATTTCTGATTATAGAACCTGAGGTGGTCCAACTACTTTGGTATTTCTGGTGATCTAGTGTGGAGAGGAGCCCCCATGCATTTAGTTTTAAAAGCATGAGAGTTTGAAAAGTGGTTGTAAATGAGAAACTTTTCTTAGTGAATAAATTGAACTATGACAGGCTATTTGTTGATTCTAAGGTTTCTTGTGTTGGAAGTATTTCTGTATTATAGGTTATGATTTAGAGTAATATGCTTTTTATATCTTACTTATTATACTTCACATGTGGCTTACATAGGATATAAAGTTGAGAGATGAAGAAAATCGAGGAAGTTTATCCAAGCCAAACAAGAGAACAGTAGAACTACAATCCCATATTTCTTACCGCATACGGTACTCATTAAGGGTGAGAGTCGGTTTTTATTGTTATTGAATTGCTCACTGTGCTTGCTAATTTGGATTGTACTGCTAGTATAATAGTGCCTAATGTCTTGTTTGCCTTAGGCATATGCATCAATTCTATACATGAGAAAGTTCACAAACTTCAACATAATATTACGGGGGAAGCCTATTGAACAGTATAGTATTGTGGATGACTTGAAGCACTCAAAACTAATTACCTATAGGCCATTGCTTGCTGCAGCATCAAAAGAGGTATGCATGGTAGTAAATTCTTGTCTGGTGGACTGCATTATTTTTTCTATCTGTTATCAATCTATAGATGGAATTTATTATTCAGAGCAAGATTTCCCTGTGGTCGACTAATTTCTGAACTATCCATCTACCTTATGATTGTGTGTACACCTGGCAAAATGATCAACTTTTAAATGGATATCCAGATCTCATTTATAATAAATGGATTTGGATTAGCTACTAAATGAAATGGAGCAAATGGATATCCATTTATATACAACTAACTTAATGGACACATTGCTAAATCCAATAATTACTCCCTTAAAAGTCAACTGGTCAAGATAATAATTATAAATTATTAGAACAAAAAATTTGGGTTGGTAAAGAAGCCATATATAGCTCTGCCACTGGACTTCTATGTTGCTGTGAAAGTATAGGCTGGACTCTGGCGTATGGGATTTGTGCTCTCTTCAATGTCAGTGATCGATGGCTCGAGAGCTAGGTTGGTGGTTTTGTGGGACTGAAGGTATGGCCAGAAAACCAGGAAGGAATTAGAATTAAATGATTAATTAACGAGGATCTTCTGTCTTATGTTGAAATGATACTACTACTCTTAAAAATTGCACATTTTAGAAATTTTGAAATTGAAAAAAATTTAATTTAATTAAGATTTTAAAAGATTATTTCATTATAAATAAATTATTATATTATGTGGGGGTAAATTCTTTCATCTCCATTGTTTGGCACGTCTTGCATTTGATTGTTAAGGCAGGATTGAATTGTATTGAGGATTCCATCTTAAAGATTAGAAAATGTGTAAAATATGTTCGAGGTAGTGAATAAAGAAAAATAAAGTTCGCAGAGTGTATTGCATGAGTATCAATAAGTAAATCAAATTTGTTTAGGTTAATAATAATAATAATAATAATAAATGTTATCTTTAATCCATTTACTTATCCAAATCGCGACTCCTAATTGTGCGTATACCAACTCAAATTAAATTTTGTTGGGCAATTTATTGAACGTGCTAAAGTTTCAATTCTTTCTTGTCTCCTAAGAGTCAACGATTCAGCAGAATTATCTTCCATGCTAAAGGGATTTACAATAATATTTTTAAATTCTTTACTGGTTACTTTGTGTAGTGTGCAGATTAACAGAATTGTTGCAACTGCATGGTTCAAAAATGTAACTGAAGAACTTCCTATTTATATGGGTCTTCTGAGGATTATGTGTTCTTGGTTGAAATGCCATTTAATCCCTTGAAATTTTAAAAATTCTCAATCAAGTTCCTAGTGTTTCAAAAATCTCAATTAAGTCCCTCATTGTTGACAAAAGAAAAATTCATTTCTAATTCTAGCAAATTTCTTTGACGGACTTAGATGAAAAGATTTAGATGATGATCTTTTACAAGAAAGTCTCTTATTTTGAAAAATAGACCGATCGTTTTAATAAATTTGGTGATGAATTTAGAGGGAATGATTAGGATGATTTTGTTTTTTTTTTTGGTACAATTGAGAGACATAATTGTTGCCTCTTGAAAAATCTGACTAATTGATTGAGAATGTCTGATATTTCACGGGACGAATTTGCACTTTCACCTTGTGCTTAATATGAATGGTTTCGATATTGTTTGATAATTATCAAGGGGGAATCTACTAATGAACAACCAGCAGCAGCAGACTAGGAGTCTTGCTTTTTCTTAAATTATAGAAATAAACTTGAAGATAAATATTGTTCCAACAAAATTCAATTTCAGATTTAAAGAACATCTTATAAGACATAAGCTTAGGTGAATTTTATCACTTATGCCCAACTGCAACAGCCCTCTCAAATGGGGAAAGATGCATCCTTGAAGGCATATCATGAATTAGTTGATATGTACATACATATATGCACACACACATATCTAAATGTAGGTAATATAGATGTAAAACATTTGATCATGGACTTAGATGTATTTTCTCTTAAGATGCATGTAAATGATAGGAAGTGATGATGACATATCCTGACCCATTCTTTAAGTCTTTTCATGTATGGTTGAGATCAATGTTTATATCTAGTATAAAGCATCTGGCTTGTGTCTGTGAGTCTTCCTAATGCAATTAAAGTGGAGCAAAGGCTTTAAGCATCACCGAAGGACTAACTGCAGCATTCTGATTTGTTTGCTGAGATCACATCCTTTCAGTTTAATTTGGTTGATCACAATTTCTTGTGTATGTTCTTTGCAGAATGTCCAATCTGACCTAAAGTCAACTTTATAGATATAAAATTAGAAATGTACCACTCAACTAGCTGGCAGTCATGCATTTCCTTTTATCCTTTTCTTGTAGAAACATATTAATTTGTTCTAATGGTTATGCACGTGTGCGACTTTACTCTTCTGGTACAGGTCTTGGTGGAAACAAACATTGGTTTCATAAAAGAAGCTCCTGCACTTGGCGTTTGTGGATACAATGTGTACCATAAAAACCGTCTTATCAGAGTGTGTCATCTTTTAACCATCTCATATATAACATTATATAATATTTGTTTTCAATTGCTTCAGTCATGTTCCATATCTTTTAAGATGTTGGTTGTGTTTCTGGAAAACTTCCAAAAGAATCTCATTCTTAAATTTAAGTAAATTGTGTTTTCTGTTTCTAATTTAAGATCTGAATAGATAAACATATTTTCTATCTGAAGTTCTGCCATAACTTCTTTATAATTCAAAGGAATGTGGGTCTCACGAGCTCACTGATCCCACTAAAAACTGCTTGTAGTATAAGATTCTAAATAATGTTCTCCTAAATAATTTTGCCAAGTCGAAATATTATATTCAATTTTGAAGGGCTGAAGTAGTTTGTTTTAATTGTTTGGGAATTCAGAGAATTTCTTCTTTTTCTGGTGTTCTCACTACTTACTCCTACATACTTGTTTGGAAATCAACTTGAAATAGAGTTTTACTCAAGTCTTCTGTGCTTCCTAATATCTTTTCACTTTATGCATAAGGGTATTCATAATCAACGGTTTTCCAACTTTTGTAGCCTTACTGGAAAGTCACTGGAGATGGTTCTTCTAGAGGGAATGGTGTTGTTGGTATGCACATACTTAGAATTTGAATTTTCCACATGAATTTCTCCCAGGAACTTATTCATTGCATTGCTTTAGGAGTTCTGGAGGCAAATTTTGTCGAACCGGCACATGACAAACAAGATTTTGAGAGATCGTCTCTGTTTTTCAGGCTGGAGAAAAGGCTTAAGGAAATGGTTATGGATTACTGGTATTCATTATCTTATTCAAAAGAACAATCTCAATACTTGCTGCTATCTGTTTTAGATGGCTGATTGGATAAATCAAGTTTAATCTATCAAGTTCCATCAAATTTTCTGCTAATTTGTTTCTTCTCTCCCCTTAATTCTCCCTTTTTCTTGTACTTTTTCTTTTTTAATGCTTGTTTTCAAGTGCCATCATTAAAATATATATATATATTCTGTGTAGATAACCAGATTTCCTTTGCAATTCTGATTCTCATTGAGTTATTTCCTGTCTTCATGAGAATTTGTTTGGATGATGCAGGAAAGGTCACTGTCACTTGATTGGATACCAACCGGAAGGCATCCGGCGAAATAGTTTCCAAAGCAAAGGCACTGTTGAATCACAAAAGAATGTCATTGGTATGCAGAAAAAAATGTCAACTGGTTCAGGTCAATGCATTTCAGCTAATTTACCACAGGACTTGAGTTACCCACAATTAGGGAAACAGGGGCGAACTGGTTCTAACAATGAACTCAACACTGCTCAGAAAATGACAACGGTGAGTGTTGTGCTCTCCTTTCCATCTGTGGTCTGTATGAAAAAAATATGCTATTATAGGTAACCTAATTTCAACATGTAGGTAGGCCAATTTAGTGCTACATATCTTTTTGAAAAAGTGCATTAAAAGAATTCCTGTAACTCCATTTTGGTTCCTTGATGTGTATTATAATATGCAGGAATCTGTTCAAGAGGAAGCAGGTGCAGGTCCAGATTCAGAAAGGACAGGAAGAATCGATCAGATCTGTGAGGAGAACATCCAGTTGTTTCTGAGGTATATAGCAGATCATGCCATGTAGATCAATATGTATCATCTGTAAAATTCTACTCTTATATTTTTCTTCAATACAGGTGTGAAGACTACAAGGAGAAGGAAAATGAGTTGAAACGTATGGTGAGTAACATTGCATGTTGTGTCTATATTTGCTGCAGAATGAGTTCCAATCGTTGCAGAAGGAGGTGGGTATTTTGATTGAATGAATGGTTTGTTCTATCTTATCTTGAATCAACACAGATTGAAGAACTTGAAAAGGAGTTAGAGGAAACTAAAATGAAGTGCACAAAGCTTGCATTGCACGTGGAAACTAAGAAGAAGCTGAAACTTTTGAAGCAGCAAGTTTGATGCAGTAGATTAGGTTCTCTTGGAGGAGGAGATTGGCACTGGATTTTCAAGTGGAAAGTCCGCTGCCAATGAAATCGATCGACTACTGGCAAGACAAGGACTCCTCCCCTCCCCTAGTTTCTTTTCTTTATCCATTTTTATCCTGGCAAGCCTTTGTCTTTCTAATTGTTTCTTTTTCTTGGGCTTCTTGGTGCTTTTTTCTTGGTTAAAAAAAAAACATAGCAATGAAAGCTTTTTTAAAATGTTTTATTTCAATAATTTTAATTGATGTGATTGAGTTATTTAATATTAATATAACCATTTTTCAATATAACAATATTTATATGAAACAATATCTTATGTAGATTTTTAATGGTCAATGTGAAAAATTTCTATAAGAGGGTCTTTTCTTTTAATGTTTTATTTCAATAATTTTAATTGAAGAGATTGATTTATTTAATTTTAATATAATCATGTTCCAATATAACGATATTTACATGAAATAATATCTTATATGGATTTTTAATTGTCAATGGAACAAGTAATATGATTTTTTTTTATATTATAATTTTTTCATTTTCTGGGTTACAGATTGTTGCTAAAGGTAATCAAGAATTAATATATATATTTTTAAAGGGACTATTATAATCTAAAGAAGTGACATGTAATTTGAGATTTTTTTTTTCTATTTGTGTTTTATTGAAATCTTTATATTGAAGACAAATTTTTATTTAATTATTTTTGAAAAAAAAATTAATATAATTTTTTAAAAAATTATTTTATTTTTGAAATTG
>JAOXNR010025733.1:0-24417 GCA_028571225.1 Parsonsia alboflavescens | reverse complement strand
ATTGTGGATGATCTATGTTTGTTTAGACATTACACTATTGAATGGAATGTGAATGATCCATGTTTGTTTGGACATTATACTGTCCATTGTATTGTTGAATTATATGTAGAACATAGGAGGAGATTGTTGGGTTTCATTGTAATAAAGCCCAAATATATGTTCTAATATAATTAACAATAAGTGAAGATTTGTAATAAATAATTTTGTAAAAGCTTATTTACAAATATAACCCTGGGCAACTGCCTATAGGGTCAGCTGGGGGCAGCAGTGACGGGTATTGCACATTCGATACCCTAGTTGTAATGCTTCAAGCAAAACTCTCTGTACTACTCTCTCTTTAGAAAACAACCTACCCCCAACACCTTATCATCTTTTAAGGCCTCCATGATTTCATCCTCTATAGGCTTTTCGAGAATCCGCTCCAATTGATGTTGATGTCGTCGGGATTGGTTCAAGTGGTGCAGCATAAGATATTTTTGTCCACATGCTAAGAAGTAATCCTTGAGCAGCTTCAGATGTCTTCTTTGCTTCTCGACTCAAATGATACCGCAACTTTATGTTTGGACAGAAACCATAGAAACTGCCCTGTTGAACTCGAGCCCTGTCCCGAATGATTCTTTCCATTCTTTGATTTCCGCAACATCACCTGCAACAATTCTTGTATTTCTTTTGGCTTCTTCAACTTGTAGCTGCAAATCTGATCTTTTTCTGTTCAGCCTTTCCACTTGAGCTCTCAAGCTCTGGACATCGCCATTGTAGAAACACAAGTCGCTGAACTGATTCATGATTGGAGTGACGACATAGCTGTTAAAATTAGCCACTGCTTCAAATTGCTTCGTTCCTTCAAAATTGAATGTTTCATTTTGACTTATGAAAAATTATTTGATGCCTTTTGACTTTTATTCATATTACAAATCTATCCTTATGATTTATGTGATTAGTTTTAGAATCATTATACAATTGAACATAATTCCTAAAATTAAGATGGTCGTTCGTGTGACTTTATATTAAAACTCTAATCATTTTAAAAACTTAGACTTTTAATTTTGGATGGAGGGAGTATTATTTTAATGATTTTTATAGTATTCTACTTTTAAGTTTTTTAAATGTCAAATCATAACTTCTTCAAAGTTAAAAAAATATACCTATCTTTAATAAACTTAATAAGTATAGAATACATTTACCGAATACATTTTGGGTCCAACATTTGAAGAAAAATCGTAATTAATTGGAAGTTCATTTCATATCTTCTTTAATTGTTTAAACTTTAACCATTTTTTGATTTATTTTCCTCTAGTTCATATGTTCCGATAACTATTAATTATTAATTAATTAATTAAATAAATTAATATACTTAAAATTTTCATGAAGTTAAAGTTTTCATAGAGTACAACATTTTTCATTTTGCTTCGGATGCTTGTCATTCTTTGCTTTGTGTTCGTTGTTCTCCATCTATCTGTTTGCTTTAATTATTTGTTATAACTATTTGCTTTAATTATTCTTTGCTTGAATTATTCTGTTCGTTATAACTATTTGCTTTAATTAGTCTTTGCTTTGTTGTATGTCATTCTTTGCGTTGTTGTATTCTTAAGACAAGTCATTTTAACAATTTTTTTAGTCCCCAATTATGAGTCATTGTCATTAGTTAATTAGCTTTTTAAAGTTGTTTTCTCTATATTACCCTCTAATAATATACTCTTAGAAATGATGTCCAAATTTTTGAAAGGGTGATTAGTGAATATTTTAGGGAAAAAAAAAGTTATTTAAATTTTTGCAAAATGGTGACTGATGATTTATATTTAGCAACGGAGGATATATATTTAAAGTAGAGATTCTAAGTCTTTTCGAGGACATCCCAATAGATGGAGTGACGAGTTTCTAAACCATAGGTTTTGAGTTCAAATTCTACCAAACATCTTCTGAATAAACTGACAAGCACACCGCTAAAAAAAAGAAGAAGTAGAGACTCTAAAATTAATAAAGGCTAGAGAAATTTTAAATAGTCACCTATTTCTTATTAATGAAAAAAATTCAAATCTAATAAAAATAACTTTTATATTTAATTAATGTATCTTTCATATTTCATTAGAATAAAACAACATTCACATATTATATATATATTTATATAATCTTTCATATTCAATAAACATATTTTTCATAATTGTTATTAGACTAAAATAAAACTATTTATATTTAATTGACATATAATCTTTCATATTTTTTAAAATAAAAGTTAATTTAAAAGTAATTTAATACAAGGATCAATAACCTTTCGACATAGATGTTTTAATGACGAATTTTTATTTTTAATACTTTATGATTAATTAAAAATTATATAGAAAAGTCCCAACTTCTTTTTTTCAGTATGTAAATAGAGAAATTTTCCAATGTCATAATCACAAAAAATTTTAAACGTTTTTCTTAATATGAAAATAATAATTGCAATTTTTTCCTCTAAAAAGTATTTAAATATTTTAATATATATTATGAAAAACGTTTGTGCCTTGCACGAACCCAAAACTTAGGTTTATCATAATTTATAATAGGAAATAAAAAAAAATAAAAAAATTTGTAATTTAATTTAACAATGTTTGATTTCCAACCTAAATCTAGCTGTATCAATGGTCCTTAAATAAGTGAAAGGTTCTATTGAATAAACCATTTCATCAATCATATTAAAAATCTTTTTCATAAATTCTACCATCTCTGGTGAGAAAATTTGCTAAGTCATTTTTATCAGATTTTATAATCTCAATTTCAAAGAAATATTCAGATAATAACATTTACCATCTAATTTATCTTTTATACTCAGGTTTAGAAGGTAAATTATTTTGTATAAATGCTTTTACTTGGGTATTATCTTTTCTTAATGTGAATTTCTTATTAAGTAGAAAATAATAAAGTTTTTGACAACTTTTTATTATAGTGAAGAGTTCTTTTTCATTTATATGATATCTAGATTGAGTATCTGTAAATGTTCTAGACCAGTATCTGCATATGTTTTCTCCCATCTTATTTTTAGAAGAATCATAATCTATCTTTTTTAAGATTGCACTCCATCATGTTCAAAGGCATCAGTTTCTAATATCAAATTATCACTATCTTTGGGTAATTGTAATTTTGGTAATTCTTTACATCTTTCTTTTATATCTTTTACCCTTTCTTCTAGGTATTTATTAAATTGAAATATTTTATCCTTTTTAAGTAACTCTTGGAGAGGTTTTCTTAATGATTCATAATTTAATACTCCAACAAAATTCGGTGGCTTGTTTTTTATCTTTTAATCTTTAAAGGCAAATATTTTTTTTTCTTCAAAACATGACTTTGAAGTTTTATATCGTTTCCATCTACCTGCATTCCCAAAAATTCTATCTCATTTTGTAAAATTTTTGCTCTCGTTTGGGAAAGGGTTAATCCATGTTTAAGACATACATCTATAAAAATATTTAAATGTTTTAATGAGAATATAAATCATTTGAAAATATTAAAATATCGTCAACATATTCAAATATAAAATCATAATTTTTAAATATATAATCCATCTTTCTTTGAAATATTTGTGGTGCGTTCTGTAATTCAAAAGGCATAACTAACCATTCACAATGTCCTTGTGGAGTTAAGAAGGCAGCATAAGGAATAGTATCTTGATTCATTTTTATTTGTCAAAATCTACTTTTACAATCAAATTTTGAAAATATCTTTTTATTTTTTGTCCAATTTATCAAACTTTCTTTATGTGGTAGAAAATATCCATCAAATGTAGTATTATCATTTAGTTTTTTTATAATCTATCACCATTCTAGCCTTATTTCTTATTATCTCTACATGATTTCTAACCATAAATGCAGATGAGCTATGAGATGACTTGCTACGTCTATTCAATTTTAGGTTAAGTAATTCGTGTATCTATGTTTTGAATTTTTCTTGATGTTCTGGATTATATCTCATTAGAGTAACTCTAATTATTTTATTCTTATCTTTCACTTCTAGTTTTGCTTCTATCTATTTTTCTCCCAAAACTATAGAGGGTTATTATAAATACAGCTTTCTAATCTATCTTTTATTCTTTATATCTCATTTTATATTTTTTAAGCATAACTTGAAATTGTAATGAAGGTGTCCTTTAGAAAAAATCGATTTTTCTTTATATCCTATATCACCACACTGGGTTTTGCAAGGTTGGAATCTAATAGGAAAAGACTTTTGATAAGCATTTTTTAATCTTTCAACAGTTATTTAATGATGACATGGTGTCTTAAACATTATTTGATATAAGGTAGTACCAAAGGTGACTTTATGAAATAATTGTAAAAAATTATTTCCTAGTAATAAACCAAATCCGGTATTATAGAAATAAAATGGAGGACACTTTATCAAAAATAATCCTACTAAAATAATACGTGTTTCTATTCCTTCTTGAGTATTATCCCTACCTTCGGGTATAGATCCTACCTTCAAGGATATGGTTCCATCCTTCCACCAATTTAATTAATCAATATTAAATTTTGATAAAATTAATATCTCTATTTTTTAAAATTATTATTATTAAATTTTAACTTAAGTAAAATTATTATTATTATTAAATTTTAACTCAAATAACAATTACAAATATATTTTTTTAAAAAGTTATAACTTAAATAAACAATACTATTATTTTTTTCTAAAAATTTGAATTAAATAAAAATACATTAAAAAATAATTTTAACTTAAATAAAAATTACTATTATTATTATTATTTAATTTTTTATTTAAGTTAAAATTTTAAATTATTATTATTTAATATTAAATTTTAAATAAAATAAAAATAATTTAAATTAATATAAAATTACTATTACTATTATTATTATTATTAATTATGAAATTTTAAATAAATTAAATAAAAAATAGTTATGTTGAAATCATGCTTATTATTTTAATGTTAAGTTAACGTTTAATTATAATTTATTTTGGGAAAAAGTAGTTTATTTAAATATAATCAATACCATTTGGGTAATGTTTTATAAAATTCATTTAAATAATAAATTATTATAGCTTTTATGTAAAATATTATGTTTTGGATTTAAAAAATACTTGCATATGATAACAAATGTTTTGTAGCCTATTTTATTTATTGTACTTAGAAAAAAATAAAACTAAGTTTAATTTAACGATAAAGTAGGCAATTTTGTTTTTTTCCCCCTTTAAATTGTAAAGATATGGACTCTGGTAGAGGGAAATAGACTTACCAGCACGATCTTATGGTTCCTGTCGATAGGTCTATGAGTTGTTATTTAAAGCTGTCAATTGGGATTGGTCCGACCTAGAACGGCGCCAACCCCAAGGATGAAAAAATTTAAAGGGTCAGGACGGTCTAGTCCCATTCCCATTTTTTGAAGGGTCATCAAAATCTTAACCTAATCCAACCCCACAAGGGTTAAGGATCGAAACGGGCCAACCCTTATATATATAAATAAAACATTTCAATTTTCACACTATATTTAAAAATGCAAAATATAGTCAATAAAGTGAAAAGACAATTAGAGAAAAATGTAGAAAATTATTGAATACAAACCAAATGTAGAAAAATGCTCGTGCTGCATCCCATATGCTTACACAGGAGGTTCATTTTTGTGGTGCTCACCCCAATGAGATGTGGTTCCATATCAAAGGTAGATTATATCAATTAGGACCTTAAGAGGACACCATGATTACTGGACTTTGGTTTGACCCGATAGATTTTAGGATTATAGAGAGGCAATTGACGGCCACCTCTGCATATCTCCTATTACTTGGGCCCAATCTACTAACCCCTACAGGGGCCTTCGTGACATTTAAAGAGAAGGTGGTGGGATCTTTGGAGTAGGATGATGTCCTCGGATTCGCTTATGGCCTTATCATCGGATACTGGGTGCTGACATGCGAGGCGTCAGCATGGTTCCGTATTACGTATGGATCATCTTGGAGGATTTGCTAGCGGCTGAGATATTTCCCTGTGGCACCATTGCTTGGAGGATGACACAACATTACCTCCAGAGAGTTGTAGATGAAGAGTCTCAAGCGACGAAAAGTCATATATAAGACAATGCTTAGGTGATACTGGTAAGGCATCCAATCTTATTTATATTTGCATAACAATGACTTTGTCAAAATTTGTTGATGTTTTTTCTCTCAATTTAGTGGTAGATATAAAAGCACTTCCCATCCTTTCGTGAGTATTTGTGCAATGATGCTCGATCCGGAGC
Organism: Parsonsia alboflavescens; assembly: GCA_028571225.1. Lineage (NCBI taxonomy): Eukaryota > Viridiplantae > Streptophyta > Magnoliopsida > Gentianales > Apocynaceae > Parsonsia > Parsonsia alboflavescens. The sequence continues at coordinate 18,196 of JAOXNR010025733.1, read as the reverse complement.
TTCTACATCCACCGGTACACGGCACTTGAGGTGCCTTGGCATCCGGAATCCGATTCAGTCCAGCTCCGCAGTGGCGTGGCATGGTTTATTGGATACAGTAAGTTGTCAACCTTTTCTTCAATTTTTTTATTTTATTTTTATGAAGTCCACCTTTCATGAATTTAATTACTATTTACAGGCATCTACTCCCTCGTCGTACATTGAGCCAGATGATCACAAGCTACAAATGTCGTACTGGACTGATTTTGGGAGCCTCCCTTATATTCTACCTATTTGCTGGGGTGCTACAAAGCCCAGCCCATTCTGGGAGGTCTCCTAACTTCAGCCAACCCCGGCTTTGATTATAGAGGTTAGTTTAATGATATTAGAATTAGTAATGGTAAATTAAATAATATAATTTGTCGTGTTTAATGTTTTAGCTTTGTTTTTTTTTCCAATCACCTGCTTTGATTTTTGAGGATGATGAGATCCCCCACGGACGAGAAGGAGCATTTTGGGAATCAATCTCCCTCACCTAGGAGATTGGAGGGTCATGGTTCGTAGGATTTCACTAGTTATGCCTCTCTTCCTATTTTAATAAATCAAGCATAAATTCTCACTAGGTAGTTAATTTAAGTTTTGTTTAAATTATAGTTTGCGTCTGAAAGCGAAGAGAGACCCTCCTGTTCTAGTCATAGTACCGACCACATGATGGCCTAGCTCAGGACATTATTGTCACAGTATAAGGAGCGGGCCAAAACCCAATTGGTCGAGCACCAGCAATTGGTCAGTACTCGATTTGCAGAGTATGACCAGCGGGCCATCGCTCGTCACACTACTGCCCTACAGCATTTCTCCGGGATTGAGAAGAGCTTGGATGTGCCGGAGGGGCCAGCTCGGGATGTGGATGAGACTTCTCGGTCATCTCCTCCAGGCTCAGCACTAGTATCATGGAGGGCTACAGAGGAGGGCGGTTGTTCGATCCAGAGCCTCATCCAGGATTATGAGACATCTTCTATATGCACTACAATTTGAGTTACTATATGCACAACAATTTGAGTTAGTTAAATAGAGTCATTCAGTTTATTAATTATATTCCAATCTTCTTTATCTTTTTTGAAATTAGCAAGAGCAAATAACGTGTGGTAGGTCGGATGTAGATCCACCTGCTCCGGTTGTGGTCCCCCTACCTCCAAGTTAGTTTAAACATATCTCTATTTCTTAATATTTCATATTTAAGTAAATTATCGTAGTCAGTTTTTTTATTTAGAAATGGTTAATTTTTTTAAAAAATAGCCACAGGAAAGTGTTAGTGAGAGGCAGGATGCAAATCCACCTTCTCCAGTAGTTGTCAGCCCCCCTAGGTTGGTCTAAACATCTCTCTATTTTTTAAAATTTCAAATTCATGCAAATTATCGGAGTTAGTAATTTTATTTAGGGTTTTTAGTTGATTTGGTCCTACTAGTTTGGATCAAAAAATAGTTTGGTTCCTTAAGTTTTTTTTTTTTTTTCCCAGCCATAATGGTCACTCACGTCTTTACAAGTAGTCGGAATGGTCCCAATCACTAATTTCCAGTTACTCACATGGCGGAGCTGGTCATGTGCACTTCACTTGAAGGGTAAAATCGTTATTTTAAAATGAAACGACTTTGTTTTGAAACTGGATTAAAAAAAAAAAAAATCCTGATCTTCTTCTCCGGCGATCCCTTGATGTTTTCTTCCACAGCCTAGCCGACTTCCCATTTCAATCTTGAGGTGTTCAACATGACTTTCCCATTTGAATGTTGTCGTTGTAGTCGGTCACTCCAGATTCCATGCCAATTAAATTAGTCAGTTTTACTTCCTAAAATTTTTGAAGACAAGCAAAATTTCAAGAATTCAAGAAAAGAAGAAAGGTCCTTTGAAATCATCATTCTCCTCTCTCACCTTTCTTCTAGCCTTCACTCTGTTTTCCCAAGTATCTTCATGGATTGATTGATTGATTTGAACCTGTGGTGTGGCTCTGTCTTCTAGTGATTTTGAACTTCAAACTCATGTATTATTCTACTCAATTTCTTCCGTGGCTTTCTTCAGTTATTGTACAGAAGATGATGTCAATGACTCTTGGTTAGTCTCGAAAAGTGGGTACAGTAGTAGCACCAGCATATCCAACACCATTTCTTACTCCAAAGCTCGAAAGGCGAGGACCAGATTCCAGAGTGGAATTCCAATTAGTAGGACAGAGATAGAGAGGTCAATATTCATGTTTTGCTTAGATGCAGGTTGGTTCTATTTATCTAATCACTTTCTCGGACTAACACGTGAAAAATGCATTGTGAAGTTTAGGAGTTTCTGCTGTTTTTAATTACTTTTGTTTTATAAGTAGTTTAAAATTTGATTGAGAACTCTATAGTAGTGAGCTTTGCTCCTTGTGTGGGTTAGATTTGGTCCCAAAAGGCAGACTGCTCACCATCATGGAGAGTCATGTGGAACACCTTCAAGATTCAAATGGGAAGTCGGCTGGGTCGTCGGAAGAAAACAGTAAGGGGTCGTCAGAGAAGAATCTCGGATGGTTGAGAAGAATATTTCATGGTAGAATGACGATTTTACCCCTCACGTGTAGTGCACGTGACAAGCTCTACCATGTGAGTGCCCGGAAACTGATGGTTGAGACCATTCTGGCTACCTTTAAAAACGTGAAAGACTATTATAGCTGAAAAAAAAAAATTAAGGGACTAAATTTTTTTTGGCCCAAACTTGTGAGATCATATCAGATAAAAACCCTTTTATTTATAAATGGTAATTTTTTTAAATAACAGCCATAGGGGGTGTCCACCGCCCATTACTGTAACCAACCCTACCCTTTAGGTGAGTCACTGCATTTCTTAATTTAGTTAGTAATTTTATTTTATTTCATATTTATATATCGTATTAAGTTTTTCATTTATTTTTATTATATTTAAATATTAGGGTTTTAAATTATTTTAGGAGGGAGGAAGCACAGTTCGACCCAAGCTCTGGATTGCAAACCTCATGTCTCTCTTCATGAACCCCTCTGATCACATAGATTCTGGTATGCCAACTAAGAAGGCCAGAATGAGAGGGAGAGGAGGGGTAAAGGAGGGGTGGAGGTGGTTCCTCCAGTAGATCACAAGTTGGGTGGTTTTTGCACTTCTAGTGAATCAAAGAGGTATTTATTTGAATTTCGTTAATTTTTGTTTGTTTTATATGTTGTGTTTTTTTAATATATATGTTAGACTTTATGAGATTTTTTTTTAATTTCCAGGAATATAATATAATTTAATCCATAATCAAGTCTATGTGTCCTTTTTTTAAAATGTTAGACTTTATGTGATTTTATTTGTTTTAATTTCCATAAATATAATATAGTTTAATCCAGAATTAAGTCTATGTGTACTTTCTTTTTTTTTTTTTTAATGTTAGACTTATGTGATTTTATGTATTTTAAAATTTTATTTGTATGCAATTAGACGCTCAACAGGGGGAATCTTGACCTTTGGCAGGAAGGAGTTTAAGAAGGTTTGGGGTTCCAACAAGCAGTTGGAGGACCCTCAGATGGAGCAGTTCATCTGAGGGGTGTGATGAGCAGCTAAGGGGAATCCATTTTACTCTGAATATTATTTTAATGATTTCTATAATATTCTGCTTTTTAGTTTTTTAAATGCCAAAGCATAACTTCTTCAAAGGTAAAAAGATATTCCTATCTTTAATAAACTAAATAAGTATATAATACATTTGCTGAATCAACTTGGGCCCAGCTTTTCAAGAAAAATAATAATTAATTGAACGTTTATTTTAAGGCTTGCCTAATTCTTTTCTTCTTAAGCTATCATTTCTCTTCTTTAGTTGTTTAAACTTTAACCATTTTTTGATTTATTTTCCTCTAGTTCATATGTTCCCATAACTATTAATTATTAATTAATTAATATACTTAAAATTTTCATTAAGTTAAAGTTTTCATAAAGTACAACAATTTTTATTTTGCTTCAGATGCTTGTCATTCTTTGCTTTGTTGTATGTAATCCTTTACTTTGTGTTCGGTGTTCTCCATCTATCTATTACTCCCCCGTCGCTAATTATATGTCATTTTAATTAATTTTTCTTGTCACAAAATATAAGTCATTGTTATTAGTTAATTATCTTTTTAAAGTTGTTTTCTGTATATTACCTTCTAATAATATACTTGTAGAAATGATGTTTAAATTTTTGAAAGGATGATTAGAGAATATTTTAGGAAAAAAAAAAGGTTACCTAAATTTTTGCAAAATGACGGCTAATAACTTATATTTAATAACGGAGGGAGTATTATTTAAAATAGAGATATTAAGTCTCTAAGAGGCCCGTGCGTAGACCATAAGTCTCGAATTCGAATCCCACCAAGCCCCTCCTCGATAAACTAATTAGGACACCGCTAAAAAAAGAAAAAAGAAAAGTAGAGATTCTAAAATTAATAAAGGCCAAAGAAATTTTAAATACTCACCCTTTTTTTTTTTCTAATTTTAGTGAAACAAAAAAAAATTCAAATCCAATGAATATAACTTTTATATTTAATTAATGTATCTTTCATATTTCATTAAAATAAAACAACATTCACAATCTATTTATACATATATATTTATATATATTTATTTATATTTATATAATCTTTCACATTCAATAAACATATTTTTCATAATTATTATTAGACTAAAATAAAACTATTTAGATTTAATTGATATATAATCTTCCATATTTTTTAAAATAAAATTTAATTTAAACGTAATGTAATATGGGGATTGATAACCTTTCAATATAGATGTGTTAAAGACGAATTGTTATTTTTAATACTCTATGATTAATTAACAATTATATTGAAAAGTTCCATCTTCTTTTTTTCAATATAAAAATAGAAAATTTTTCCAATCTCATAATCACAAAAATTTTAGAAGTTTTTCTTAATATGAAAATAGTCATTGTAATTTTTGCCTAAGCCTATAACTATTGGAACAAAGCAAAGAAAGGGGAGGAATGGAGAAAGGAAAGGGACAAGGGCAGTCTTGCTAGGAGCGAGGGCTTGCTGGTTCGGGGGTAGAGTACAGTACTAAAGGTCCTCGGACTGGAGCCAAATTAATTTTGACCTCACCAATTTAAGTTTTCTTAACTTTTCTTTAGTTTTCATGTAATTTTTAATATATTTTAAGGGTATTTAAGTCACTTAAACTTTATTTAGGTCTTTCTTAAGTATTATCCTATATAAAGGCTATTATGATTGTAACCCAAAAACAACTCTGACATAATTTGAGTACAACTATTTTGGATCAAACATGATCTTTATGGTGTTCTTCATTAACTCTTCTAGTGTTCTTGATCAACTGCAATTAAGGGCTTTCAATCACTTTTGGTTAGGGTGTTGAACAGTCTACCAAACTTAAGACGTTGGTTGATGTTTGAAATGCAACATAGGTCAATGTACTAGTTTGAACTTTATGATGAGTCTTGAGGATTGTCTTGAATTTGATGTTTTAAGAGTTGAGCCAAAAATGAAACTCAGGAACATATCGTCTTTTGGTATCAGAGCTATTTTTATATATCATCATGAGATTTTCCTATTTTTTACTTGCTTTCTTTGTGTTAAGTGTTCCAAGATCTTGCTTGCTTTGTTGAGATCTATGATCATATCTATATTTTTGTAATTTGCTTCTTCTAAATTCTTCTTTTTTATCTCTTTTTGATCCTAGTATTGTGAGAATTGTCTCTGAGAACAATAAAAATGGCAAATTCTACTATATTTGGCGAATTGTTCTTCTCTCTAAAATAATAATAATAATAATAATAATAAAAGATACAAGAGAGTTGTTCTTTGCAAAATTGAAAATCATTGAAAAAAAAGTGTAAAAAACTGAATTCTTGAAACCCATTGAATCGTGATAGATATCTATTGTGGGTTTGATCATTTGTGTTTGGTTTGCCTATTGCTTATAAAAAATGATATCAAGGGCACTAAATTGATGATTATATTTCAAATTTTGGATCACTTGTTCTTTGACTTCAAGATATTTGATGAAATGCCTTTTCAATTTCCTTGGACTCTAAGTCCTTAATCGTTGCTCATTCACTACAAGAAAAGAGGGATTTCCTGGCAGACTTTTTTTGACAATTTTTTAAACTGTCAAAAAATTTCTTTTTGTGGTGGTTTTTTCTCACTTGCTTTTCAAACATGGAGACTGTCGGGAAAAGAAAGAGTTTTCTGAACGTTTGAGTTGAATTTTCCAGCGCACGAGGGGGACGACCGAAAAATAAAGTGTTTTCTGACGGTATTTTTTTGGCAATTTTAAAAACCTTCAGAAAATACAAGATGGATCACCAATCTTGCACAGCTTCCTAAAACTCTTGTAAGTAAATTTATTTTCTATATAAATCCATGAATATATTATTACTTATTAAGATCAAGTAAATAATCATTGACTTTATCATTAATTTGACTTTACTTTGATTAATTTAAGCATTAATATAAATAATTTTTTTTTATATTTATTAAGTCATTTAATTAAATTTTGAATATAGAAAAACTATAAGTTATTTATTTATTTTTTTCAAAGTAAGGAATTTGCTCAGAAAGGTTTTTTTTTTCCTTCTTGTTTTTGGCCATAGAGAACTACCACAAAATGCTTAAAAAACTGTCAGGAAACTTTTTGACAATTCTTAAGGCAATTTCAGAAAACTGCCAGAAAAGTCCCTTATTGCATTCAAATTGGAGGCACACTCCCAATTGCTGGAAATGGCATTTTCTGGTAGTTAAAACTGTCAAAAATGGCTGATTTCTGTTGTTAGAAAATGCCTTATGCTTGGTAGTGATTCAACCTCAATCTTTCAAACTCTATCTCTTTTGTTCTTGTTTGTTGATCATTGACTTAAGTTGTGTGGATTACTTGGCATTCTTGCTTGAGGTTGTTTTGCATTACTCAATTGAGTAGTTTAAGAACTTGTATAAGAGCTAGAGGGGTAAAAGGTGTATGGGGGTTAGTTCAATAAAGCGAGAAAAAATTCATAATATTGTTTGCAAACACGAGAACAAGTGAATATCAATATTTTTTCCCCATTTTTTTGTTTCTATTTTATTTTTGCTAATATGATCCTACAAGAGTAGAACAAACTATAAAATGCTCCCACAAGGCTTGTTTTTTTTTTTTTTTGTTCAAAAAAATTGTAGGAGCATTTTATAGTTTGCTCTAAACTTGTAGGATCATATTATCTGGAAACCCTTTTCTATTGTAGGTGCTTCATTCCTAAATTATCATCTCAAGCATCTTATTTCAAAGGAAGACTGGAGACATTTCTACCTAGTTTTTCTACGGAGTTTATACCACATGGAGGAGTAGGTAGAATTAGTCAACGAGTAAATCAACCTAGAATGAGACATGAGCATATGGAGTATGATGATGGTCACTATTATGACTATCATGTTGACAAGAGGTCAAAAAGGGATAGTTTCATATTTATTACTTCAGGTTCCAAAAGTTTATAGGGATTATTTTAAACAAATGGAGATAGTCATGAAGGGAACTAACATTGGAAGGATAGAAAGGCTATAATAGATATATTTCTCTAAAGGTTGAAAAGGGATATTAAGAGAAGAGTGCAGCCATCCTTTGCCTTTGGAAATGATATCTAGTTTTCTTTTTTTCATTTTTTCCAATTTGTTGAAGGTTACATTTATCTTCAATAATTTTTTAATAGGTAATAATGAAATACAAGTTGAACATTATATAGTATTAGTGTATTTTAAACATACCAAGAAATATATAGATTTAAATATATAAATGTAAATATATAAATATAAATATATATATATATATACACACATATATATAGAACTTTTCTACTGTGTGCGCAGTCGTAATGTGGGATGGGTGCAAAACAATGTTGTATTTGGCTAGCCTTTTTTTTTTTCCTTTCGCAATCAAAACAACGTCGTTTCTCGCCATCACACCCATCGCACAGTGCGAAGGTGCACACAACAGCAAAACTTTATATATATATTTATATGTATGTATATTTGTATGTATATGTGTGTGTGTAAACATATGGATGAAATTATAAAATTTAGAAGAAATACCAATTATTTAAAAATAAAACAGGTTAGCTTATTAAGCTCGAGCAACTCGCCAGCCTATATTGAGTCAAGCTTGAATTAAGAAAATAAGCTCGTTTTCTTATTGAGTTGAGCCTTCACTTGGCTCAACTTGAGCTCATCTCAGCTCAAATCCACCTTGAGGTATAGGAAGAGTTAGGAGAAGGTCCCCTCTGAGATAGCTCAATGGGTGGAGTTGTAAGACCAGAAATAGATTGATTAAAAAAAATTAAGCAAACAAACCAATAAAGGCTTCATGGCACGTAAATATAACCGGTTTCCATGAGTGTTGTTAGAGCCAAGCTCTTATGCTCCTAAGCATCACTTCACGCTCACATAGGTAAGTCCCATTCATCACCCCCATGCTAAGCATTCTAACATATTCATGTTATGGGCCTTATTAAGAAAATTAATCTCAACCTTACATATGAAATTGTGGGAACCGAGCTCTTTTACTTGTAATGGAATTTTAATAACTAATAGTGCTAGTAGTCACTTGCAAATAGTGTACTTTAGCTCATTGAACTCAAGACTTGACGTTATACTAAGCATTGAGTAGAGTCTCCATGATACGTGATATATTTTATGAGCTTGATACTCAGTTTTCTTGTGGTCCTTTTCACTACTTCGCATTACCTCTTCAAATGTAATAGGATCCATATCCACATTAAAACAATATGGAAATTTTTTACAAATATTTTCAGCATTTCCTTCTACAACAAACACGAAAAAATCTGGTCCAAAATCTTTCGATTTTCTATTTGTTTGCTTCTTTTAACTTCTAGGTAAAATTCATCATTTTCTTGATTTTGTTCTAATTCAGCATCACATGAACTTTCTTTTTTTTTAATAATTGTAGTTCTCTTGAAATAGATTTAAATCTATTTTCATTAAAAATTGCATCTCTTGACTCAATAACAGTACTGATTGAAATTGAGTCATTTGGTTGAATAATCATAAATCTATAGGCTTTACTATTACATGCATATCAATAAAAATACTAATAGATACCAAGGATCAATCATATCATCAATGGAATCATCAAGGAAGGCATTCATGGAGGAGTTCAATGAAGGGAAGATTCATAGAAGAAAATGTGTTTATAAAGATTTTCATTTGAAGTTTGAGAGGCTATGGAAGCTTTCAAGTCATGACTTTGCTAAGAATTAACCAAATGATGACTTGAAGATTGAGTATAAACACTTGTACTTCAAATAAAAGATTGACATTCCAAGGATAAACAGTGACATTTCAAAGATGACAAAAGACTTGGTTAAAATATGATACCAAAATATGATGTGGTCACAAGTTGAAGTTTCCCATTATCTTGGCCTAACTCTTGATCCATAAAAAATTGACTCTAATTCCCAAGACTCATCAAGTTGTTCAAGCATAGCAATTAGATTGACCTCTTGTTAATGCTAACAATCAACCAACCTAATTGATTTGGTAGACAATTTTCAATCCCTAAGCCAAGTAATTGAAAAGCCCTTTTGAAGTATATCAAGAAGCCTAGAAAAGTTCTTGAAGAAACCCACTCAAAGATCAAGTTTGATCTAAAAAAAAAAAGTCACTCAATGTCATTGTGTTTGTAGAACAGTTATTTTTGAATTACAAATTGGAGACTATTTATAGTCCCAAACAAAAGAAGCAGTAATAATGGTTAACATAAAATACCAAGAAAAGTGAATAAAAACAAGTCAAATCGTCCAAATGGGTAAAGGTCTCATTAGGGACCAAAAAAGGAAAAATGAAAGTTGAGGGACCAAAGTGGGTAATCCGGTGCTGGATGGGGGACCGGACGGTGCATCAGACAGCTACTATCTTTTATTTGTTTCTTGCTATTTTTGCTCGCTTTCTTCACGCTTCTTTGATACAATCTCCTTGGATTGTGATGACTTGATTGTGGTTGTATCAAGATGGGTTTCACAAGCCTTCATCATTTCTTCAAGCTTGAACTCGAAATATAAATCCTTGTACTTAAGCTTCCACTCTTCTTTGAAGTATTATTATTTATCATTGAAATGTCAATCTTGCATTTGAAATACAAGTCTTTGTACTCAATCTTCAAGGCATCATTTGGTTCATTCTTAGCAAAGTGATGACTTGAAAGCTTCCATAGTCTCTCGAACTTCAAATGAAGGTCTTTATAAGCACATTTTCTTCTATGAATCTTCCCTTCATTGAACTCCTCCATGAATGTCTTCCTTCATGATTCCATTGATGATATGATTGATCCTTGGTGTCCATCAAATACATTCAATTCCTTTTTCTCCAAATTTCTTTCTTCTAGATTTTGGAACTTTAACTATAGAGCTACAACCCAAACCTTTAAATAAGCCAAGTTTGGTTTCTTTTTTTGTCCAAAGTTCATAGGGAGTTATTTGATTTTCTTTTCTAGGAACTCTATTTAAAATATGACAAACTATCAATAAAGATGAAGAAATATGTGTTCTTGTGTGGAATGATTTTTGTCTCAATCATGTTGTAACCATGCGGAATATTGTAACAAAAACATGGACAGAAATTAAAACTAAGAACACAAGGATGTTTGGTAATGTAGTTCAACCAACTCCTTGCCTACTTTGCAGGGCCCTCACCCAGATTATCTTCTTTTATAATTCCAGTTACAGCAAGAAATCTACATGCAACCAACACCAATTTCTTGCTAAGAATTACAAGAGAGTTCGTGCAATATACATCAAGCCACTTGAGATTGGTGAATGACTTCAACCATGCACGGATTTCCTTGCCACAAGCAAATAAAAAAGAACCTTACTTTGAGGGCAGTTTTTGCCTTCTTCCATCGAAAGATGCAACTTTCTTCGAAGTCGCAGCTCTTTCTACAAATGTCTCTCCACCAGAATTTGCAGACAATCTCAATCAAATTGTGAATAAGATTAGATCGTCCACTCGTCTTGAGAGGAATGTGATCTCCAGTTGAAAAGCTTCAATAATATCTCAAGAATGAATGATACCTTGAACCGGATTTAGGAATGCAATTTTCAAACAATCTGCAACACAGAAATGATCCCTCTACATTTAGCCCGATTCTCCTCTCCTACTTCAATATCTAAGTGCATTTCCTTTTATATGTTTGACATCTTCCAAAGTCTTCCGAAATTATCTCTACTTTGATTTGAATTTGAATTGTTTGTGATGAAGTAACATCCCTGCCTAATATAGCTGTCATAGCCTATAAAACACACTACCAGAAAATAGGTCATCTGCTATGAGACTTTATACGATGGTCCTAGGACCATCACATTTAATCATTATGTACGACAAACCTTAGTGAGTAACAGTATATACGACGACTTTGAGGTCGTCGTATATAAGCTATTCTTTATAGTACAGGTCGTAGTATATTGTAGTGTATTTGCACCGACCTGTTGTTTATAATGACTAAATGTGACAATCCAAGGGCCATTGTATATAGTTGAAGTTTATACGACTATTGTTATTCTTTATGAGATGCTTATAAGGCAGTCTGATAAAATCATGAATATATGCGAGGACCAATAAACAGTGGGTGTATATGCGACGACCCTTGAGCCATTGTATAAAAAGGAGCACATATGCCACTGCCTTTAAGTTGCCCTATTAAAATATTATTATTATTTTTAATAATAAACATGTAATCCAAACTAGTGAAAATAAAAATAACAATAAAAAATATCTAACAAAATTGGAATCAAATTAATATAGTTTCCTTCCTTTTCTTCTTGTAAATAATCAGATTCATTATTTATTTGTATATACTTTAAGAAGAAAGCAAGGCTAATTTGAAAAGTTTTAGATGATTTTTAATACGCTAGTAATTGGAAGAGACACTTTCAGTTTTTTAAAATTTTTTTTGATAGAGTTCCCTCTTAAATAGAACATTTTCTAGGCTCCATGACCACATCCAACACCATTTCCAAAAAAATCTAGCAAAATAACAATTCTGATTCCTCCATCCAACACTAAAAAAATATTTAACAAAAAACAACTCAAATAAACTCCACTCCTAAAAAAATGAATGCGAATGATGAAATTAAAAATGACTAAAAAGCCATAACAGAAATATATCAATCTCTCTAAAACAAAATTTGATGGGGAAACAAAAGGCTTCAAAGGGCTATGGTAGTTTTAGACAAAATCCTTATAAGCAGTTCCAGGATCTTCTTTAGCATCTTTGCTTGCAACAATTTTAGACATGAGTTTTCCTTAAGCCAATTCCTGATAAAGTGAAAAGTAATATAAATCAATTGCATTCATTATCTTAACATGTAAATATTTCCTGGAAACAGCGGGATGTTAAACAAGAAATAGAAAGAGAAAAAACTAACTTTAAGCATAGATTGATAGTAAAAAGAATAGAGGGGAAAAAACAACAATAAGACTAGCATAGATAGTTTTTGCAAACATCTTAAGACATGGAATCAATACTCACCTCCAAAGTCGATTCTCCATCACTTTGATGCTCACTCACATCTTCATAACCAAAATCTGCTATCGTCATGGATTCTGCTTTCTCCTTTTGCAATCTCAATACCTCTTTAGCAGACTCCTCCTCATCACTTGATGATAGCTGAAAACATAGATTGCAAAACCAACAAATTAAGGTCTTTTTATGCTCTATGACGAAAAGAAATATATTCCTTCTTTGCATTATTCCATGAAGTACATGCTAATTGGAAGTTTTCTGCATCAACAATGAAGAGTTTCGAAACAATCAACTCCAACAATTCAATGGGAAGATCGTCCAATTTCTTTCAACTTCATTCTCGGCCATATTCCTTCTGTTTCTTCTATAGTCAGGAAATTAGGACAAAAAAAAAAACACCTAAATATCCTTTCACTTAAAAAAACAAAAGCAAAGTATACAAGAAAAATAAAGAAAAGGACAAAAAAAAAAAAAAATCTTCAGAAACTAATGATTAATCACTCCATCAAGGACCATTACAAACTCTTGAACAAGTGATTCTAGTGCTACACAAAATCACATATACAGGATAAATACCAAATGTTGATTAATAATAGTTTAGCCTCTGACTGAGCATACTTGCCTTAAAAAATAAGTTTATAACAGACAAGATAAAACTTACCCCATGAAGATAAAAATTATATATATAAATATATATTTATATGTTATGAATAAAGATTGCTTGAAATATAATCTCTGATAGAAATAGTTTAAGGATTTTTTAAATTTAATGCAAAAGATATAATTTCTCAAAAACAGTGTAGTCGAAGGCGCATAAGGAGATGAATCAAAGATGAATTACTGAAGTTTTAATAAATTTGAAGAATCCCCAACTCATAAACACACTCAGAAATTTGGAAAATAAAAGATGCATTCAGAACGTAAACTTTTAATCACACCACATTCAAGTAGCTACCTGTAGTCGTTTGCCTTCTAAGTCAACCTCCTCTCCATCTTTTCCGTCTCTCACACCCAAGAGCTATCAATTTCATGGACAACTCACATCTAAATCTTGTGATGGAAAAGCTACTAGTTCATTATCTCGTGAATACACATTATGGTTTATCTTTCCTAAACATTTGCATCGCCACTGTCAATCATGGTCGACAGGAAATTGCATATACCAAACTTGTTTAGTTTGGTTGGCCACAATAAATGGCTTGTCTATTTCTCTATTTTCCTGATTTAACAACCGATCGAAATTCACCAAGTTAAAATTAAACTTATCTAACTTCATCCCAAGTTCTAAATCAACCCAATCACATTTGAACAAACTGAATTGAAGAGCCATACTATAGCGGATTTTAAATATGTAGCCCTACAAAGAACCCAGCTATTTTATGTAGAACGACCAAGTTCTTGACTTTTAGTCTGAAATCGAAAACAATTGATGTCACATACATTGTAACGCCACCCTTGATTGAATGGACAGCTTAATAGGCACCTAACATCATCAAATATGTCGCTTGTCTTTCCATATTCGCTGACTTGAAAGGTTTGAAGTCGTGAACAGTTAATGGAAGTTGGTTTAGAGAAATCAATAGACCTAGATTATGTGTATTCAAACATATTTAACTAAGACAATTTTTTAGCCAGGTGTGGAATGACGAAGAGTGAACATGTTTCTTTTCATGTTCCCTTGCCCTTGGATTTTCCCATGTTATTGAATCCATGTGGATCCTATGTACAATATTAGGCCAAATTAGGAAATTCAATTATTGTAAACATGTTATTTGAGTTTGAACTTTTAATAATTTACGACTTACTCTCTATATGGTCTTAAAGCATCCGAATTGGCAAGAACCCATCGGTGTGCATGTATGAGGGTAACACAATAAAAAATAATAGCTACTCCTTTTTCCAATTGGCTTTCCCATCTCTAAACCTTCATCTTTGTATCCTGGTGATATGTTTTCTTTGCTTTCAATGTCATCCAAGTACCTTGAAACAAATGTCATGCATTCCTCCACTAGATATCCCTTTGCAATTGAGCCCTCAACCCGAGATTGCAAACATACCTTTTCAAGGTCTTGAGCTAGAGATAAATAAAAGTAGACTTTTCAAGAATAAATATCATAGAAGAGAATGGGAAATACCTCTCAATTGGAAACATCCACCTAGACTGAATAGGACCCAAGATAAATGCACCCTTTGCCAATAGCACGGGAAAATGTTCCATAATATCGAAAAACCCGAGGATGAATGTCTTCCCCAATATGCACAAAGTTATAGCAAACCTGTCTTGTAGATGTTCGAGGATGGCCTCGCTATCTATCTTAGAGCAGAGTTGCCTAAAACAAGCAGCTACTTCAATTAATACCTGAACAACGTCCTTAGGGAGAGTTGTTTGAGCAGCCATGGGAATGACTTGTTGTAACAAGTTGTGGCAATCGTGTGATTTCAAACCACCTGCTGTCTACCTTTTCATGTCCACTTGAAGTGAGATATTTGAGCAATACTCATTAGGCACCTGCAAATCCAGTACAATGGCAAAAAAATTATCCACTTCAGACTATAGACGTTGTCTTTTTGCCCTGGGTACCACACAGAACCATTATCGGACTGTTATCGAATGTAATGCCATTTTCATATTCATCACTTCTAAATCTTTTCGGGCTATAAGTGTATCTTTTGTTCCGTGGCGATCACCCAAAATTGTATATAGCAAATTATCACTGAAGTTCTTTTGAATGTGCATTGTATCCAAGTTAAGCCTCATGAGATTCGAACTCCAATACAACAACTCCCAGAAGATACTCTTCTTCTTCTTCCAGTTATATTCATGTATGCCCCATTTTTTGTCAAAATCAGTCTTGCTTCTCTTCCTCACATCTTCCCTCATGTATGGACACATCTTTCAAGTTGTTTCAATATTTATGCACCATTGAGCCTTCGAGGTGCGTGTCAAATACTAAAATCATAGTGTAAATCCTTCTTCTTCCTCATATTTATGCACCATTTTTAAGAAGGTTCGATAAATACAAATTAGATCAAATTAATAGTTTCCTTCTTCTTCTTTTTGTAAATAATCAATATCATTATTTATTTTTATAAAATTTAAAAATAAAAAAGGGCTGATTTGAAAAGATTTAAATAACTTTAAATTCACTTGTAATTGGAAGAGACAATTCAATTTTTTAAAACTCTTTTGACATAGTTCCCCTTTAAATAGAACATTTTCCAGGCAGCATGGCCACATCCAACACTATTTGCAACAAAATCCAACAAAATAATAATTGGTATTCCTACATCCCACACTAACAATTAATACTGCTCATCTTCACAAACTAAAGGTACAGAAGTACAAAAAAACACCTAAGATGTATCAAAGTACTAGTTGCATATGAAGGCACTGAATGAGTCAAAAAAAGCACCTAATTAAATATCTTTCAAGCAAGAGAATAAAAGCAAAGTGTACAATAATCATTTTCTGTTCAGCCAAAAAACAGAGCCACAACCAAGATTAAACAAAGGTGGGAGAAGAAGGGATTTTGGGAACCAATCCTTATCTAATCAACCAAGGCCTTCATTGAGAAAACCCAAAAATTTTTTGCTCTTCATAAGTTAACCTCCTCTACAGCCTTGTTTGGTTTGTGCACCACTCTCCAAATAATACTTTTAGCTATATAAGTTTCTCATATGCTTTAGTTCCCCAATGCACCACCATAAGTGAACCCTTGTTCATGTAAGTACTTCAATACTCATCCTACGAGGTGAAATAATTGTTAAGCATGCAAAAATGAGGTCAAAGAATGAAAAAAAAAAAAATGAAACATACTAGTGGGTTCTGAGTAAATAGAAAAGGAGTCATGAGATTAAAGAGTCGTGAGGATCGTCCAAATGTTCCATTGTTCATCGTCTTCTCAGCAAACACTGGCCTACATGAAGTACAAATAACATTTAGCTTCATAAGCTAAGAAAAAAAACAGATTTTCAAAAAATTTAAATACCTTCCCTTTGTAGATGCAGCCACAAAATCTGTGTTATTAAAGTATCTGAATAATTCATCAAGCTCTGCTTCAGTCTTCACAATGATGGCTTTACTTCCAAAGATACTTGATGGATGGCTTGGGAATACCACTACTTCTGCTGTAATACAAGTACGTCACTGTATGAAGACCCTAATCTCCTCGGGAAAACAATCAGTCTCCAAGTTGTTGACTCTTAGAATGTAGTGAGAAGAGTAAAATCCAAGAGTAGTTTCACGATTTTGTAGCCCATGAACAGAACCATTAGAATTAGAATACGATGATTTGGGGACCAAGTAATCAGAGTCGAATTCCACCTGCAAAAGTTGCAAGGGTTATTGAATAGTTAGCCTAATTAGTGTGTGGACAATACCATGTAACGAGTAACCTTTTTGAATAAATATTATGTTTTGTACATGCACAAATGACATGCAGAGTGCCAACAACAATAAAGGTGAGAGTGAAAATTTGAAAATAAACTTATTGCCCACTTGTTAATATGAGCATGGATTTAGTTCAACAAAATTGTACAACTAACAGACTATTTATCTTGGTGAAGTGCTAAATTATGTGAGACACAACATATAATGATCAATAATGAATTGAGATTGAATAAAGTCAATTCATAGCACAAGGTGAAAATGAAGTTTGATTGTTACTTGAGGAGGAGATGTAATCTTTTATGGTCCCTCGTAATGGATCGGGTTATGAGTTTGTCTATTTGGATGAGTATCTGAAAAGTTTAGGTAGGAGATGTATTGATTGCTGCTTGGAAGGCTTCTCTTTTTCATACCGATTGAAATTCAAGCTATTTAGAGAGAACCTGAAAATGTAAAACTGCTAAAAGAACTACTATCCTAAAAGGGAAAGTGGGAACATGTGGGACAACTGGTTGGAAAAGTAACTCCAAAAGTGGAGCTATCCATATTTCAAGGAAAACAAATAGAAATTCTAAAAACAAACAAGAATATAAATACTAAAATTCTAGAGTTATGCAGGCATCCCTCGGATACTAACATTTCCTTCTAGTGCTTCAAACTTCTTCAAATATTTGGAACTTACATGAAAACTTGAAGCTCTACCCATTCATTGATGCAATTGGAGAATTAAATGGATGATGCAAAAGGAAGTAGAAATGATATTTAACCGATGTAATAAACCGCAATAACCAAATATGAAGTTTAAGTTCAATACTGGATAAATATTTGGAGAGTGAAAGGGGGGAAAGGAAAAAAGCCAACATCAATAACAAGGAAAACAATTATTGGTTGAGATGGAAAAGAATGCTAATGTAGTCCAAGGCAAGAGATAATGAATAATTCTAAGGGTTTCTTGAAGTAGTAGTATGAGTTCTAGGAGTCCATGGCAAACTTATATTAATTGAACTAGTAATCGGATTCTTTGTAGAACTTGGTAATTTTTCTTTGTTGGACAGGAGCCAGACCTTTGAAACATAAAATCTTTCACCTTTACTTCTAATGTTAAGTTTCTCTCCATCAACTTCTCCATCATCTAGGGAATGCCCATTAAGTCCACCTCTTCCTTTAAGTAGTCTAGAATCAATACCATGACCCTTATGGGCCTACTGCACTCAAACACACAGATAGATAGCCCCCCCTGCCCCCCCCCCCCCCAAGTAATTTTATGAGTTCCTTTAATTTTTCAAATATA
>JAOXNR010025712.1:0-24421 GCA_028571225.1 Parsonsia alboflavescens | reverse complement strand
AAAGTCTACAGAGAAATAGCCAGGACAAATGCGGAACTACTGGTGGAACAATTATACTCTCCAAGCATAAACCAAGACGAGAGCTTGGTTATAGAGGATCAGGAAAAATGGAGATATCCAATCTACTAAGTCCTGAAGCATGGCAACCTCCCACAAGACCCTAAAGAAGCTAGCCAAGTGCGAAAATGGTCACTCCGTTACATCTTGATAGGGGATGACGAGGTATACAGGAGGTCAAATACTAGGCCATTAGTCAAATGTCTAAGTCAAGGAGTTGGATAATACGTCACTGAAGAGGTACACAGTGGAATATGTAGATCACACATAGGCACAAAGGCAGTTGCCAAGAAAATACTAAGAATAGGGTATTATTGGCCCTCAATGGTTTCAGACATTAAAAAGACCATATAGAAATGCACGAGCTGCCAGTTGCATGGAAACAAATCACATGTGCCACCAACAAGGTACCAGTTCATCAACACATCAGTACCTTTTGATACTTGGGCTATTGACATTCTGGGACCCTTACCGAAGGGAGTGGGGGGTGTTCAGTTCATAATCGTTGTTGTGGAGTACTTCACTAGATGAGTTGAAGCAGAGACAATAGCAACCATCTCATCACCAAAAGTCTAGTATTTTGTTTGGAGAAACATTGTGTGTAGGTTTGGGATTCCCTGAGCTATAATTTCTGACAATGGAAGACAGTTCATTGGCGACCAATTCAAAACATTCCGTGAGAATTTGATCATTCAACAAAGGGTGACCTCTATAGCTCATCCCTAAGCTAATGGACTCGCTATGGTCACAAACAGGACTTTTCTAGAGGGACTAAAGAAAAAGCTCACCGAGCTTAAAAGAAATTCCACAAACCTGCATGGCCAGACAAAATTCCACGCATTCTATAGGTATACAGAACAACACCTAGAAAGGCTACTGGAGAAACACCATTCAACCTATGCTTTAGTGCAGAGGCAATGATGCCAGTTGAGGCCAGAAAGAAGTCTCTAAGACTGACTGAATACAATTTACTCTTAAATGATTGGGAGAGAAGGGCAGACCTCGAGCTCCTTGAAGAGGTAAAAATCAAAGCAATGGAAACTGGTAGAAGCTACAAATGGCAAGTCACAAATTTTTTCAACAAAAGAGTGAAAATGAGGCATTTCACAGTTGGAGAAATGGTTCTCAAAAGGTCAGATGTTGCAAACTAGGTCAATTGACCAAGCTGCGAGAAAGCTGGGATGGACCTTACATAGTCCAAGAAGTCCACGAAGGAGAGAGCTACAAGCTCGTTGATCTCGAAGGAAGACAACTCTTCAGACCTTGGAACATTTTCCATCTAAATAAATTCAATGCCTAAAGCTACTCAGACATTCTAGACCTCGTAGACTCATGAATTCAGCTTGACATTATCTTAAAGGACCTCAGCATAGTTTGAGCAAGATATGAATAAAAGATAAGTTTTTCCTTTAAGAGTCTTATCAAGACCCCACTTTGTGATATTTGCCTCAAGTTCAAAGTGCTAAAGCAAAGATAGAATACTTAGCAAGAAATGCAAATTGATATACGAAAAAGTTGTTTCAAGAACAGAGGCCACAAACAGAGTATAAGTGCAGAAATTAAAAGTTGAATGCTTAAAATCCTATCCTATTAGAAGCACTCTATTGGGAAGCAGCCTGATTCCTAGAAACAGAAATTTCAACAATTAGGGCTGAAACACCTGCAGTAGAGGAAGAAGCACCAGCGGTACCCTCAGCTCTGCCAGCAAGAGCTAGGGAAGGGGTAGACCTAGGGAGCCAGACTATGGTGCGCACAACTCCGCCAATAGGAGCTGTAGTAGGAACAGACCTGTAGAGAAAGTATGCATCCCTCATTATTGCCAAAACAAAATGGAGAAACAATTAGCACAAAATTACAAAAGAAGGCAGCCAAGATTAGGAAAGCTCCCTACTAGAAATAGGTATCCCCAAGTTTATTCTAACCAAAGGGAGATTGCGCATCACTCCTCTCTCTAGTCCAGCATCATGAAGAAAAGACTCTAACCAAACAGGGGAAGGGCACTCGATCTTTGTTCCATCATAGTTACCCAACCCAATCAAAAAATCCCTATGTTCAATCTGATCACTGGTCAGGTCAGGGAGCTCGTTGAAGAAGGAATGGTTCGGATTCCAGTCTAGATATCTATGGACTAGATTATTCAACAGACGGGCAAAAAAGCAGTGTGATTTCCATTCTACTACCAAGGACTAGGACTGGAAGGGACCAACTAACTTATATCGGGGGGGTCAAATTGAAGGTATGCTTTAGAATATTTGGAGGTTGAGGAGACTCTTAACCTATAAAAGCTCCTAAGGAGCTCCAAAGAAACAAGAACTCTATAAAGATGACAACTTGCTATAAAAGCGGTCACAATCTGAAGAGAGTTCGGGATGAGTTGAGCTATAGGAACGTCCCAGAAGAAAACAATGTCAAGAAACAGAGAGTGCAGAAAAGGAAAAGGAATGCCTCCCCTAAGGCTGGAAAGGTAAAGGACAATGCGTCCCACACATTTGCTGTACGGACGTTCGTCCTCAACCGCAGCAACAATCTTGCCCCTCTCCAGTTTCATTTCTCTGCCAATCTCAATGACATGAGCGAGGCTCAAGGAAGAAGACATAGAACTAGCTTCTAAATTAGACAGGTCGTAGACCTGACTCGTTACAGATGGAGGCTGGGCCAAGACTAGGGGAGAATAGGAAAAACCATTCTCCAAATCAATAGAAGAATGGGAAAGAGCTGCTTCTCCAAAAAGGAGGAAAGGAGTGTTGGACGCAGAAGACGTCGAAGTTAACATAGTAGTCATCTCAGTTTTACAGGAAAAAAGCTAAAAAAGATGAAATTTTTTCAAAGGAAAAGACAGAAAACTCACTTGCTAGAATCCTAGAAGGTGAAAGAGGAGGTTGTCTCGAATTACTGGCTTGGTCGAACAGAGAAAGAGAAAAAGCAGAAAGTATTTTTCTTGCAAGAAGCTATTTGAAAGTTTGAGTAAGTTCTGAGAGTTGAAGACTTCTAATTTAAATAGGATGATTAGTCTCTTAAGCTATCGAACGCAGCGACCTTCCATAATTGAAATGAGCTGGCCTTCCAAAGCTGAAATGGGGCAATTACCCGGAACTAAACGGGTTCGTTCCTTCACAAAATTTAAGCAGGGTGACTTTCCAAAATTGGAAACATTTCAATTCATCCCAAACCTGAAGCATTGTGACCTTCCACATTTAAACCGAACAGCCATCTTTCCAAAATTGAAAGAACATGTCCCGTTCCAAAAATTGCCATTGCAGAATGAAGTGGCACTATCTCTCAAGGGTCACGACTTAGAGATGGTAATTTCTAAAACCTGAAAGTCAGACTCTTGACTTAGAGATTGTAATTCCTAATACCTGAAAGTCAAACTTGCAAATTGGAGATGGTAATTTCTAATAACTGAAAGTCAGACCTGCGAGTCCCGAGGAACAAGTGGTCAGAGACCTCCTACCATTGATCTCCTGGGTCATAGACCAACAACATGACCATAGAAAGGTCTCATTGGACGACGA
The DNA here is from genome assembly GCA_028571225.1 of Parsonsia alboflavescens. Taxonomy (NCBI): domain Eukaryota; kingdom Viridiplantae; phylum Streptophyta; class Magnoliopsida; order Gentianales; family Apocynaceae; genus Parsonsia; species Parsonsia alboflavescens. The sequence continues at coordinate 20,849 of JAOXNR010025712.1, read as the reverse complement.
CCTACGACCTGGTAAGTCCCAATCCAGCTCATATACTTTCCATGCCAATGCTAAGTGTGCGCAACTCTGCTTGAAGCAAAAAAATTATTAACCACCTTGCAGCTCTCTATTGAAGACGCGAATGGAAAGGTATCCCAAAACTGGCTGTTACAAGGAATTGGAATACCCATCAACGGCCATGACTTTAAGATGGTATTTTAGGCACCAGGACCTTTCAGCTCACTAGCCCTAAAGCGGTAATGATGGGAGAAAAGGGTACGTCCTGGACAAGTCAACTTAAACGGGTAAGACCCGGACAGAAGTCATCCTAAATGGGCCCCAAAGGTCCCAACCTTCAATACTTGAAAGTCTTACTCATGAAGTCAACAAGGATAGGTGGGCAGCGACTTGCTACCAACGACCTCCGAAATGAGCTCGAGGGAGGTGCCACCAGAGCTCGACCACGACCTGGTAACTCCCAACTCGTCTTATACATCTTCTATGCACGACTCCTAGCAACCCCTATGAGCTTGCGATCACACGGAGTGACCTCCCAAAACAGATAGCCGAGACCCTCGATGTCCACGACTAGGTTGCAAAGTTGGTCTAAAGGTCGGCTAGCGAGCTCGTAGGTCTCGAACAAAGACGTGAATGGCATGATATCCGAACCAAGGGAAACACCATGATTCTAGGAGCAATTGGTGGGATTCTACATGATTCCACAACTAGCCTAATTGCCTACTGTCATGTAAGGGCAGAGTCCTAATCGGTGAGGTAATTGATTTCTTTTATATAATCTAATCATAATCAGTCTACGGAGAAGAACAACAGTCTTTTTGAGAATTAATTACACTCGATTACTCTCAGAATATTGACTTAAGAATCAGAGCTCTTCCCTGGGAGCAGCCTACCTCCGGTGACCATCTTTACTTCCTTCTTAGGTTGCAGTCATTGATGTCATCACGGTTTTGATGTGACCCTAAATTCACTTTTGAGCCCCATCAATTTCATATATAAATATATATTTTTTTTAATTGTATAGTTGATATATATATCTTTTTTTTTTTAATTGTATAGTTGATCTTTTATAATTAACTTACTTAATTTTTTTATGGGAATCTTTTAAAAGTAAATTAGAAATTTTTTTGTCTCTTCGAGAACACCTTAGTGGATGGAGTGGCAAGCGTGCAAACAATAGATCTCGAGTTCAAATCCTAACAACACCCGTATAGATAAGCGGATTTGATAAATATGTTTTGGGTAAGTTTGAAGTTTCCCTTATACCAAAGGCATAAGAGAAAGGCATGATATCCTACGAAGGCATGATGTGTAGCAAATGAAGATATGGAAATAATTTGAACCGTTACAAAAATAAATCGATTCTTACAATAATTAGAACATAACTAAAATTATAGTTTAATAAATCCCTGTCAATAAAATTTGAAGTCAATTTGAATTTGATTAAATACTCTTTCACATTAAAGATATTACACTAACGCTCTTCTACTTTAGACTAATATTTAATTTAGTTGATAATTAAATTAACTAGTTATTACGTATCGAATCTTCCTTCTCTGTAGACTCCTACTTTGACAACACTTCCTCTGCAAGCAAGATGGCGACATCTTCGCCATAGTCTGCCGACAGCCCCATCCCCCTGGGGTAATGGTTCCTTCTCCTCCCTCTTCAAGTCTCAAGCCAATGACAGCAAGGCTTCAGAAATCAAGCTAAAGACTCCTCAATCTTACGAAGGGGAGCCGACCTTCTTCTTCACAAATGATTAAGTCAATAATTTGTCTCTTCCATTCAAATTGGAGCTGATAGGAAAATTCTCCTATGGTAAGGCTTCTCTTGATAAAGTTAGGAGATTTATAAAAATGATTGGATTAAAGGGAGATTGCATAATTGGGCTGATTGATGCAAGACATGTTTTAATTTGGGTAACACATGAAGAAGATTATTGCAAGCTATGGCTTAAAGGCGTCTAGATGCTTAAGTGGACATAACAATTTCATGTGAAGGAGGAACTGTCCACAATCGCAGCATGGATATCCTTCCCTGATTTGCCAATTCGTTTTTTCATAAAGAAAATTTTGCATTCGTTCCTATCAATTATACGGAAGCCATTAAAAGTTGATGTTCCTACAGCTAACATGTCACGGCCAAGCACTGCAAGGATGTGTGTCCAACTTGATTTGCTGATTACTGAATACCTTGCCACATAGGATTTTTATTCATCAGGAAGATTCGGGATTTTGGCAATCGATAAAATATGAACATACTCTGGAGTATTGTTCCCACTGCCAGAAAATTGGTCATTCCCAAGAACTTTGCCATGTGAAAAATCCAGAATTGAAGGCTTCTAAAGATCAGGTCAAGCCAGACACTACTCGGGCGATGATGCAAAATCCAAAGGTGAAAATTTATAGGTTTGGGAAATTAAAGATTCAGAAACAATGGACCCTATTTTGAATAAGGCAATTGAGACAAAGAATCCAAAAGCTTCTAATAATGAAGGTAAGAAGATGGTTGAGAATCCTAGAAGTGGAAACTGGTTTGAGGAAGGAATTCAAGACAAGGGTAAAATAGATGATCAGGAAAAGGAAGCAAACCCCAGATAGGGAAATATTAATCCGCAAGTTGAGGGAGGTGGGGAAACTGAGCATGGTTCTGAGGGTAACGTCTCAGGAGGGTGTCTTGATAAATCAAAGAATTCATCAGAAAGGGTTACTCGAGCCAATGCAGCAATCAGTGCATAGAAACAAATCGAAACGGCTCATACTGGCAGCTCTGGAGATTCAATTTCTGATGGAGACAATGTTAATCCCATTCAAATAGACACACACATGAAATTTCTTGCTGGTAGGGAAGAATTAAATTTGCATGTGGGCATGCCATCGATGAGCAAGGCTCAATCAGCACCTCCAAATCTGGTTAAAAAGAAGAAAGACTTTCGTCCTTCAAATGTACTTACAAGGCTTCAGTCTCGATGTAGCTCATCCTCCAATCAATCAATATGAAGTAGTTCTTGATTTGGAATATAAGAGGCATAAGTAATTCTGCCTCTTTGGATAAATTGAAGTGTTATATTTTAGTCAATAAGCAATTGATGATTGCTATTTTAGAGCCTATGATTAGTTCTTCCAAGATTGCTTCTTTTTCTTTTCATCTCAAAATGCCCCATTATTGCTCGAACTCAAATCGAAAAATTATGTTATTTTGGTCATCTGAATACTGGTGAATGTTAAAAAGGATATGAGTCAGATGTTGTCTTGCTCAGTGGAGAAACTTATGAGTTTGGATTCAGTATGTATGATATCATATGCTTATGCTGCGGGTGAATATGATCACGTCAGTCGCTATGAATGGAGATGGCAAAAGTCTCGTCTATTGTTAGTGGTCCATGGTTGATTGGTGGGCACTTTAATTTGGTCATGAAGAAAGTTGGGGTTCTCCTCCGGCAATTAGACCAATTAGAGAATTCAATGACAGTGTTGAGCATTGTGGTTTCTTAGACTTACCTTTCGTAGGGAATAACTACACTTGGTATAGATCAACTTACCCCCCTCTATGGAGAAGACTGGATAGAGTCTTGGTAAATGATTGTTGGCAAAATACCTTCCATAGCACCTCAATGGATCATCTCCCTCGAGTTTCTTCCGACCATCGCCCTCTTCTCATCTCAACTGCAATGGCTGGAATTCAAGGTCCAAGAAATTTTCAGTTCTAAAGAATGGGCTAAGACAAAATTATTTTCAGGATATTGTCGAATCCTTTTTGCCAACAGCAAATAGATGGTTATGGAATGCAAATAATTGGTGGTAAATTGAATCGATCAAAGCATATTCTGAAGCTTTGGAATAAAGAAACTTTTGGTAATGTTGAATCAAATGTGCAGTCGGCAGAAAATTTAGTGACATCATTGGAAGAGGTATACATTCACGACAGCTTGGAAAAATCGAGAAAAGCTTCACAAGTCAAGGGCTGATCTAGTTTATCATTTGAAAAATCAAGAGATTTTTTGGAGTAAAAAATCTTGGATTAAATGGCTTAAGGAGGGTGAAGGGAATACATCACACTTCTCAAGTTATTGGCATACAAGGAATTCAGCATTGCAGATTCATAAAATTAAAGATAAAGAGGGAAATTGCCTAATGGAGATTCAGGATATTGAATGGGAGGCAGTGGCATTCTACTCGGGATTATTATCAGAGGATATGGGCTGTTAGAGTGATACTAAGAACTTCACTGATAATATACCGAAGTGTATTAATTTGGAGATGAATAGGCAACTGTCAGCTTTACCAAATCTGGAGGAAGTGAAGGCAATAGCTTTTAGTTTGGAAAGTGAAAGTGCTCCTGGAGTAGATTGCTTTCCAGGCATATTCTTTACATCCTTTTGGAAGGTCATAAAAAGGGACATGCTACAGGCAATGAGGGATTTTTGGGCAGAAGTGCGGATGCCTCAGCAATTCACCTGAACTAAGATAGTCCTAATCCCTAAAGTGGATAATCCAACGACTTTTGTAGACTTCAGACCAATTAGTCTTTCAAGTTTTACATCAAAGGTAATTGGGAAGGGAATTTCTCTTCGGCTAGCTAAGTTGCTTGTTGATTTGATTTGTCCGAATCAAGGGGGATATGTGAAGGGAAGGAATATAGCTGATAATATTCTTCTTGCTTCTGAAATGGTACATTCTTTAAACAAGAAATGTGTTGGGGGTAATATGATAATGAAATTAGATATGCTCAAAGCTTTTGACATAGTTAATTGGTCTTTTCTATTGGAGGTGTTGAAGAAGTTTGAATTCGATTGTCACTTTTTGAATCTTATACATAATTGTTTGGCTTTCAATAAGTTCTCTGTCACCAACAATGGAAAATTGACTGGTTTTTTCCGCTCAACAAGAGGTGTTTGTCAAGGGGACCCTCTATCTCCTAATTTATTCATTTTGGTTCTGGAGGTGCTTTCAAGGGGCTTAAATAAACTTTTATATGATGGAGATATTGGTTATTTCATTACTGATCACATTAGTCTGCCAGTTTCCCATTTGAGTTTTGCAGATGATATCATAATTTTCAGAAGGGGGTTGAAGAGCGGTTTGAGGAAATTGATAGAGTTCCTAGAATTCTATCAAGATTTTTCTGAATAGAAAATAAATTTTCATAAGAGTTCTATGTATATTTCTTCCAACATATTTCTTCAAAGACAGATGATGCTACGGGAAATTACATGTTCCGTTGTTCAAGAGTTGCCAATTGTCTACTTAGGCTGTCCAATTTTCCCAAGTAGAGCTAAGATTTCTTATTATGAACCTCTAATAGGCAAGGTAAAGGCTCAAATATTTCTTTCAAAGGAAATATAATATCTATGTACTGGTGTTCTGTTAATTTTGATCCGGCATGTGCTATCTGCAATGTCCATTTATCTTCTAACTATGACTAACCCTCCGTAGCAGGTTATAATGGAGCTGGAAGGTGAATTCTCGTATTTCTTCTTGGGTAATTCGGACTTCGGTCATAACAGGCACTGGTGTTCATGGATTCATATATGTCAGCCATATGATAAAGAGGGATTAGGTGTTCAATAGCTCTCCAAATCTGTCAAAGCATATGGAATGAAATTATGGTAGAAGTTTCGATTGGCTGACTCTCTATGGGCTAGATATCTGAAAATGAAGTGTCATTTTTAGCCAGGCATATGACGTTTTGATGGAGGATCGAGGGTTTGGAGGAGATTGAAACAATCATCAGATTGGGTGGAGCAAGTCATTTCTTTTGACAGCATTCAAGGTGAAGAGGTTTATACATGGAATTTATCTTCAGTGGCTAAATTTAAGATTTCATATTGCATAACAGCCTTTGAGGATGAGAATTTGGACGATCTCTCAAAGGATCTTTCCTTCGACTAGAAAATCCCACTGTCATGGTCTATTTTCATGTGGAAGCTTAGCAAGAATTTCTTAGCCACTGAAGATATAAGAGCTCAATTAGGATTTCAACTAGCTTCACAATGTCACTGTAAGAAATCATGTGAAACACTTATGCATCTATTTAGTTTCTCTTCGATAGCAAAAACTGTCTGATGACATTGCAGCAAGGCATTTGATACTCATATGCGGCAAATGGAGCTGGCAGAAAGGATTCAAGCCTTGAAATCATGGACAATGAAGGGGTGCTAGCTAAATTAATTCCCTTACTTATTTGTCATGAAATTTGGGTGGCTCGGAGTGCTTCTCTTCATTGTGAGAATTTGAGCAGCAGCAAGAAGATTATTGGCATGATTAACTGGCAACTTTATCACATCAAGAAAGCTTAGATAGATTGTTTTACAAGCTTTTGATTTAATTATGCATGTAAAGCTTTTGATTTAATTATGCATGTAATTTTTGAAGGTAGATTTCACCCGCAAGTTTGTGGAGTAAGGCTTTTTATGCCCCTCTACAACTGTCTAATGCAATTAACAACTTTTTATTTTGTGGAATGATGAATTAATTAAGTTTACTGACCCCCAAATTTTTGAAACTTTCGGTTTGAAATTAAGCATATTTATAACACACCTAATTAATTAAAGACTTCTTAATATATAAAGTATGGCATGTACATAGTAACACCATGCATGAATTACATAACTGATCGATCCATGAATCACACCAAAGCAAAGGTAATTAAATTTAACAACAAAACTGAGTCTTATAACACAGTTCCCAAATCAAGGGTTTCTATATACATTGATTTTGGGTAACAGATTCAACAGAAATACTAAATATTTTATATCACATCAAAAAGTTTAAAGCAAGTAATTAACAACAATTGGAAAAAGCTCCATAAGCCAACTGTGGCTTAATTAAATCTTTAGTTACTCCAGTAGTACAGCTCCACATTTCTCCCCACTTCCTCATTTGATCCCATTCATCATCATCCTTCGTTACCAAAAAAAGAACAACATTATTACTCATGTGAGACCGAAATCAATAGTAGACCCAATTTCTTTCCCCTAGAAAATAGAAAGAACATGGCTGATTAACTAACCGAGAAACTCCTTGAGGGCGTCAGGGTATATGGAGAGTTAGGGAACTGGTGGGTAACAAAAAAAAAAAAAAAAAAAGACAAAACTAACCAGGCAACGTTAATCCCAAAAATATGCATATTCATCACTCTTCTTCTGCATGTAGAGTGGGCACCTCTTGAATGAGTGATCAGCAGCAGCTTTACTAATAATATAAGCGGGATCGTTTAGTTTCTTGATCCTTGAAGATCTTCTAGGACCACTACCAACTTCAGCAGTCGCGGCAATATCTTCAGTGGTAAAAGATATGCCCCGAATAGCCCTTCTCCGGCGAAGCATTTTTTGTGGCTGACCATGAGCAGCACCAGCAGCTGAAGCTATCTTTTCCTGTTCTTCATCAACTGAGGAAATTTATAAATATAGTGCAATGAGCTATATATATAATTGATGCAATATTTTTCGCGCAACTGTGCCCTTTACCTTGGCAACTCATTGCAGGTGCTGGAAGAGATTCACAAGGCACCCCAACCCCTGTGACGCCCTCCTCTTCTATTTCCTCAGCCTGCAAAAGGAAGTATATATATTTTTCTTTCTGCCTGCTAATTTATAACTAAAGAAAAGGTTCTGAGGATATATATATATATAAATATAGGTGGTTTTACCATTTAAAATTTATTTCAAAATATCATTTATTAATATTTTTTTGCTTTTACAACCATTTTAATTACACCAATGTCCTTGACAGTACATATAAAAATAAGGATTTATTTGGTACTTTGATCAAGTCGATGCATTATTTTCAAAAAACTTTAGATGAATACGGCAAGATGGAAATATTATTATTATTATCACAAAATTGATGAATATATTTAAGAGCATATAGATAAATATTTAATAAAGAAAGCTAAGTATTTTCGCAGAGAAGGGAGGAAGTATATTTTTCAAAAATCTCAATTTATAGAGCTAAGATTACAAAAATCTAAGCATCAATTCTAGAAATTACAAAAGTTTTTTAGTTCCCAAGCAGCAATAAATATTCCAAGCCAAGACGAGTCAATATTTTCACTGTTTACACATTACTCTAGCAATAAACAATAATAATTCATGAAGGGGATATGTAAGAAAACTAACCCGAGGCATTTCTGGTGCCACGTTGGTGCCTGTAACAGTTTCATTGCCACCTTGGATGTCATTCTCAAGCTTTTCAGGACAATACTCTTGTGCAAGATTCTACAAGTAAGTAAGAATGGAACAATAATTTATTATTACCCCCTTTTGACAAGGTTTTACAAGTTATATACTGCCTTCTTCTTTAATTAGAAGTCGTCTATAGTCATTTTTCAATATTAAGATAATGTTTTTATCTCCTAAAATGTTCGTACGGAGAAGAACATTAGAATGACAGAGAGAATAGTGTTTGACAGAGAGGGGAGAGAGGAGAGCACCGTAAATTGGAATAAATTAATGAGTTAAACATTCATCAAATAACCCATAATGACTTATAATATGGTATAATAAAGAGTGTGATCAAATGATTTTTAATCAGGGATGGAGGGAGTATAGTAAAAGTTAATATTGCATTCCAATTCATATGGATTTGTTAATTAGAAGTACATAAAGTGGATCCATTATTACCTGAACCAATCTGTTGAGGCTTGCTTCAAGTGACGACTCTTCTGTTGAGGATTGATCGTTACTTGAACCAATTTTTTCTATTATATATACAACAATAATATAAATTGATGGAGACAAATTTCAAATATTAAAAAATAAAAAAAGCACATGTGTAACAATTCAGTGTTGGCCCATAAATTAATTTCAGGGAAACAAGGATTTATAATACACGAGTTATCTGTGAAATTAGTTGAATTTACTTCAAAAAAAAATATTTAAACCAAATTTTGCACAGAGAAATTACCTACGTTTATTTAAAATGCATTGAATTAAATGAAACCTCCCAAATCACAACATTAAGTAGTAAAAAGGAGAGAGTAAAGAATAAAATAAAATAATAATAACAACAAAAAGAAGAAAATTGAATTCAATCAAACGGTGGCAATTGAACTATTAAGTTACCCATGGTCTTCGCAGTTCGATCACTCATCATGACGCAAAAACCCTACAGAAAAGCAGACGAATCTTATTAATTTACTGGAAAAATATTTCATTCGGAAAAGAATGGATTGAAAGGAAAAGGATTTAGACCAATTGATCAAGCCAAGAGAATAGGAGTATTCACGGAAGAAAAGAAGAAAGAAAGAAACGAATTCGAAGACAAATCGATGCCGGTAGAAGATGTGATTCAAAAGAGAAAAGGGGAGTGCGAAAAGAACTTTAAAAGGAGTAGTTAGCAATACGATGTAGAAAACTAGAATCAATGGAAATAAACATTGGTGAAAAATGATCGTAAAAAAGGATAGTTGGTGATATGTTTCGAAGGATAATGAACCAAGTGTTTATGAGATTCTGACTGTAATTTTAGCTAAAGGTAGTGAATAGAAAATATTCCTTGACATGTCCTTTTATATATCATATCACTTGCACGAGACATTTCTAGTTCACCAAAAAAATCTTTTCTAAAAATAAAATGCTTTCATTCAATTTAAATACACTGAATAATAGTTGCATTAGCTAATTCTATTGTATAACCTTACCACAAAAGCATATAAATAAATATATATATATAAATATATAAACTAACTTTTGTATATCTTTAAATCAATGGATAATTAAAAATCTTACCCTCGGCCTGCAAAGATAGAATGTGTCGCAAACGATTTAAGTAAAATGCAGTGAATCTAATTAAGAAGTACAGAGAAATGGAAATAGTTCAAAACATGGAAAGAAAAAATGTGGATACTTGAGTCATTTCTTCTCTTAAATTGCTTATATTGTATTTCCTCTTAAGTTCAATCTTATTACTTCCATCCCAAAATATAAATCATTACACATCGTTTATTATAAATTAATTACTCCTTATGGAGACAAAGTCTTTCAACTAATTAAGCCAATTCAATGTATGCTAAATTTACAAACTATACATGTACAAATTAATTAATTCAATGATACCTGAATTCCAATAAGGATTGAGAAAAACAACAATTTTAGATTCCAATGAACCGGATCTTTTTTAAGGTTACAAAATTAATGTCTAGAAATTAGATACATTTTATATCCTTGATATTTTGGCTTTGAAAAATCTAAAAAACTGTAGATATGAATGTTACCCGGAATTGACTTTATTTATTTATTTTCATTCATATCGGATGCTCGATTAATTGATACTAACCGTCTCCTTATCATTGTCGACCTAATGGAAATAATGACAAAAAATATCCTTCAATATTTGCAAAGAAATCTGTAATGCGATATCTCTATGAATTCACATATATACATTACACATAGCCAATTTTAAGAATTGTCTCCTTAGATAATCCTCAATAGCTAATGTGAAAATAAACTAGTATATATACAATAACAGTTTGAAGAAAGGGAACCAGAGTACTATGAGAGAACTATTACAAATATTAGCTTCCAAATGATTAAAACAATCATGCTATTTTCTTATTTTACTAATGTTTTGAGATCTTTGTAGAAGAAATTAAAATCAAACAACTAAAACCTAATCTTTTTAGTTTCCTTTAATTTTATTATTTTTTTTAGTTGTTTAGAAATGGCATTTGTTTAGGATAAAATATTCTTAATGTAACTTTGGGTTTTGAAAATTGTATTTAAAGGCTTCTTCCCAAGCGTTCTTCTGCGTTTTGTGTTTTAAGTTGTATTTAAAGGCTTTGTTTCAGCCATTTTACATATACAACTTTGAGACAAAAACCAGAAACTTTTCTTGGAGCTTCTCCAAACCAAGATCATTTGATCTTTTGAGAGTGTCTAGAACTTCTTGTTTAGGGTTCTTAGACATTTCTCCCGGGCTCTCAATCACTTTGGGTGAGGTGTTGAGTTGTCTTAGCAAATCAAGAGGTTGGTTGTTGTAGTGATTTAATATACAAAGGTCTTCCTAATCTCCCAAAACTTACCTTTGATGAGTCCTTTATTTTATATTGATTTGATTTGATTGTTAGCGTGAAAATTAACCCTTTCAACTTACAAGAAAATCACATCACTTTAGAATGAAGAGAAGCACACAGTGCCACCCAAATTTCATAACAAATGAGTAACGGAATTAATTGTGCCAACAATCCCGACCTCCTTGTCTGTAACTTCCAGTTTGGAACCCTTTCCACCAGCTCTAATGGCCGCCTATTAGTTCCAAACACCTTGCTTCACTTGATTCTTTGCAATGACATCTCGAGGCTAACTAGAATCCTAACCTGGCTCTTACATCATTAGTTTCATTGAAGTTGTTGCTTAGCTTCCACATGAAAATAGACCATGGCAATGGTAGCTTCAAGTGGAAGAAATTATCCGCTGTGAAATCGCGCAGCTCCTCCTCCTCCAAGGCTGAAATGCAATCTGAAACATTGAAGTGACCTATTGAAGAAAAGTTCCATCTATAAACCTTCGGACATTGAATGTTATCAAGAAAAACGGAGTGCTCTACCCAATATTCTGACCGCTACAATCTCTACCAAACCTACGAACTTCCTTCAAGAAGAGCTACACCTGGATGACATAACCCATGATCTCCTTCAGCATAATTTGCCTCTGATGAGAAATGCTGGGAGAAAGATACATGGAACTCTTATGGAAATTAACCTTCTAACCTGAACAGTCTTGATAAAATTCTAGAAATTCTGTAAATTTCCTAAGACCTCTCTTCGGTCCCCTTGTGAAGGTTATTATATCATTTGCAAAACTCAAATGTGAAACTGGAAAACTAATGCTCTCAATAATAATGTCTTGATTTCTAATGACATCATACAAGAGTTTATTTAGTCAACTTGAGAGCACCTCCGCAGTCATTATAAAAAATGTAGGAGATAAAGGATCCCCTTGACGAACGCCTCTTGTTGAGGGGAAAAATCCACACAACTTCCCATAATTGTGACAGAGAACTTATTGAAAGCCAAGCAATTGTGTATGAGATTCAAAAAGTGACTACTAAATTCAAACTTCTTCAACACGTCGAACAGAAAAGACCAATTAACTCTATCAAAAGCTTTTAGCATATCTAATTTCAGGATCGGATTCCCCCCAACACATTTCTTGTTCAATGAATGTACCAACTCAGAAGCTAGAAGAATTATTATTGAATATATTCCCTTCACAAACTGCCCTTGATTTGGACAAATCAAATTGGGAAGTAGCTTAGCTACTCAAAGAAAAATTACCTTCCTAATTACCTTGGATGAAAAGTTACAGAGACTAATAGTCTTGAAGTTTGCAAAAGTAGTTGGATTATGCACCTTCGGAATTTGGACCATTTGAGTTGATGTGAATTGTTGAGGCATCCGCACCCCTACCAAAAAATCTCTCACTGCCTATAGCACATCCAACAGTATCACCTCCCAAAATGCAATAAAGCATAGATGTGGAAAGCCATCCACTCTAGAGGCACTTTCACCGTCCAAACCAAAAACTGTTGTTGTCACTTCCTCCAACTCTAGCAATGCCGACAATTCCCTATTCTTCTCCAAATCAATTTCTAACGGTATAGCTGAGGTGAAACTCCTATTATTACACTGACAAGTTGTATCCTCTGATAATAAACCCAAATAGATTGCCACTACCTCCCATTCAATGTCCTAACTTTCTGTCATCCAATTCCCCTCATTGTCCTTAATTTTATAAATCTGTAAAGCTACCTTTCTTGTATGCCAAAAACTTGAGAAGTAGGAAATATTTCCTTCACCTTCCCTAAGCCATTTGATTCTGGATTTTTGTCTCCAAAATATCCCTTGATTCTTTAAATGAAAAACCAAATCTATCCAAGCCTTGTGAAGCTTCTCTCGATTTTCCTATGTGACTTCAACCATGTATAACTCTTCCAATTTTGTTACTAAATTCTCAGCCCATTGCACGTTGGTCTCAACATTACGAAAATTTTCCTTATTCCAAACCTTGAGAGCTCGCTTTAACCTATTTAATTTCCCAACCAGTCGATGCATACCATCCCCTTCAACATGCTGCTATCAAGAGGATTCCACAATACCCCGAAAATCTTTATGCTTGAGCCACATTCTTTGGAATCAGAAAATTCCTCGAACATTGAGTACCAGCCATATCAGTTGAGATGAGAAGAGGGCAATGATCTGAGAGAACTAGTGGTAAATGCTCCATTAAAGTGCAATGAAAAGTATTTTGCCTACTATCATTCATCAAAACTCCATCCAAGCATCTCCAAAGAGGAGGATAAGTAGGTCTAGACCATGTGTAGTTACTGCCAACAAAAGGTAAATCTAAGAATTCACAATGCTTCACACTGTCATACACTGTCATTGAATTCCTTGATTGGCCTAAGTGCGGGAGGAGACCATAAACTTTCATCAAGACTTCGAACCATATCAAAGTACACCACCCCCTCCAATCAACCATGGACCTATAACCAATGTCGAGACCGCGGCCATCTCCATCCACAACAACCAACAAGAAATATAATCACAGGCAGCATAAACAAAAGACATCCTACAAACTAATGCCAAACCCATGTATTTCTCCACCGAACAAGATAGCATTTGATTTGAGTCCCTCATAAGATTTATCAATAAATTAGAACACTAGAATAACCAAATTTTCCCATTTGGATTTGAGTAATAATGGGGCATCTTGAGTTTAAATGCAAAAGAAGCAATCCTTGAAGAATCAACCATAGGCCCTAAAATAGCAATCATCTATGGCTTGGCTAGAGCTTATTTCAGTGGTAGATTTGTTAAAACTCTTATTGGTTAAGCTTCAAAATATAGCTTTAATATCCTCGAGGTAATGATAATAAGGTAAAAGAACTTTTCGAGGCCCGAATATCTAGTTTCTACACCTCTGAGCAATCTACTGACATAATAAACAGGGAACTGTTGTCCTAACCTTTCTGCCAACAACACTGAGCTAACTGCTTTCTCTGTAGCAGTGAGGTACACCAAGATTGTTTCTCCGGCCCTTGGAGAAACAAGTTAAGGAGGCTGCCCAGGTAGTCTTTTAGCTTGATGAATGCTATGTGACAATCCTCAGTCTACTAAAAGTTCTTCAGCTTCTTTATAACATCATAGAATCTTTCTCCTTTGTCTGCCATTTTGCTATTGAAATGCCCCAATGCCGCCATCTTCCCTGCTAGACTCTAGACCTCCTTGATGTTTCTGGGGGTTCCATGTCTAGTAGAGCTTTTATCTTGTCTGGATTGGCATCAATGCCTCTTTTAGAAATCATGACGCCCAGAACTTTTCCTGCTGAGACTTCGAAGGTGCATTTTTCTGGGTTGAGCTTCATTTGAGTAGCCTTTAGGGTCTGGAAAGTTTCCCTGATATCATCGATGAAATCTTCAGAGGTCTTGGATTTGATCACTATGTCATCCACATAGACATCTATGTTCTACCAGAGCTGGTTTTTGAACACCTTATGCATAGCTCGCTATAATTCTGCCCTTACATTCTTTAAGCTGAATGGCATTTTGGTGTAGCAGTATGTCCCAACCTCTATGATGAACGAGGTCTTTTCCATGTCTTCAATAGCCAACGGGATTTTTTGGTATCTCTTGTAAGCGTTTGGCTAACATAACCATTGGTGCGTAGCTACAGAATCCACCATCTAATCTATACTCAAAAGTGGATAGTAGTCCTTCTCGCAAACTTTGTTAAGTGTGGTGAAGTCCACACACATCCTCCATCTCCCTTCTTTCTTTGGGACTACAATCGGGTTGGCCAACCATTCCGAGTACACCATTTCTTTCAGAATCCCTGAATCGAGAAGAGCTTGGACTTCTCGAACTATGACCTCATCGCATTCAAGGGCAAAGGTCCTTTTCTTTTATTTCACTGTCTTGACCCCTAGCTTGAGCCTGGCCTTGTGTTGAACAATTTTGCGGTTCACTGCCTCAAAGTCGCTAGGTTGCCAGGCAAAGACCTTCAGATACTCTTGAAGGGAATCAACGAGCATTCCTTTGACCTTAGGAGGCAATGACTCTCCTATTTTGACCCCTTTCTCAGGAATTTCTGGATGGGGGAACACCTTTTCTCCTCTTCCAGCTGCCTGAATTCAGAGATTGTGTTCCTCTTTCAGGAGGTCAATGCATTCCTCCTTCTCAAGCTCAAGTGAGCTTTCTTCACTACCTTCACTGAGGTAACATTCTGCAGCAAGTTGTCTGTCCCCCTCTAGGACGATCCCAGTATCTCCAACTTGGATTTTCATGCTGTAATTGAGCAGAGAAATCTTTGCTTTCAGGTCCATGACCCCTATTCTATCGTTCTTGTTGATCGATCGGCCCAGTATTATTGTTATCTTCCATTGGGACCAGGTCTTCTAGCACTGCTTCTCCAGTGCTCAATTGTGTTCTACTAGGTAGTCTATCACATCGTGGTGGCTAAACACACTTTGGTTGTGATCGGGTCATCACAATTCTTGTTTGTTTTTGTTTTTGTGTATAGAAGAAATCTACACTTAGGATGTTCTTCCTATACATAGCGCCAAAAGTGATGGAGCTTGGAAATGATCTCCAGGTCACCCTGAACTATGATGGTGCCTATAATCACAACCAGAAATGGAAAAATTAGATCGGAGTGGGCTGTCACCCTGAAGATAACTCTGATGCCTAAATCAGCATTCCGAGACAGTAATTTTTGTGTAAATTAGCTCAATCTGTCCTGGAATAGTGTGTGATTCGAGAATATATACCCAATAATAAGTTACCTTGTTGGTAGTGATTCTTCGATTAGTTTAAAGTAGGGAATTAGGATCATTGTGAGATCATATCCCGCTAATTGCTCCTAGAATCATGAAATTTCCATAAATTGGGATACCTTACCATGCAAGCTCTTTAACATCCTTTAAACCAACTTCGTGATCTTTTCGTGAACTCCCGAGGTCTAGATTATCCCTTTTAGAAGGTCGCGATGAGTGATTATAGGTTCATAGTGTGTGTTAAGAGTCGTAGACATTTAGTCGTGGCATGAAAGACATATGAGATGGGTTGGGGGTCATTGAGTCAAAGGTCGCTGTGCATGAGACCTGCCCAAAGCTCATTTTAACTTCTGTAGGAAGGGGGTCGCTTCCCACCTTTCCTCTTAATTTGTGATGCAGACTTGTAGATATTTTGGTCGGTACTTGGCTTTGTTCAGGGTCGATTCATCCTGGTCTCACCTGTTTCTCCCATCAATAATAATACTAATATAATTAAATCTTCAAATACACCTTGTTCATGATTGAATGAAAATTCATCAGAACATTTTACGATTATATTATAAATTCTTTTACCGATATAATCTCTCCTAGAATAAATTTATCTTTTTTTATATATATATATACTGTTTAAAATTATCAAATGATTATTTTCTAAATAAAACTCCCGGAGGGTATAAGTGAAGATGGCTTTCGGTGTTTTCAATTTGGTACATATGTTTAGAGAAGGGAACACGGTGGCCGATGTTTTTGGTAAATGAGGCTTGTGATAACTTACATTGTGTTCATTGCAGTTTATTAACTTCACTTCCTTTATTTGTTAGAGGATTTCGCAGCTTAGATCGGCTTAAATTTCCTTCCTTTCGGAGGGTATAAGTGGATTTGTTTCCACCTTCCTTAAGGGTAGGGCCATTCATGGCCCCCCTCCATTGTCACTAAATGGTTTTATCTTCAATAAACAGACACACCATCATGGGCATTTATAAAGATAAAAAATAAAAAATAAAAATCCCGGGGTCAAATTATTTAAATTACTAATCTTTTGCTAAAATCTCTTAATTAAGGACTCTAATTAACGTGAGTAACAAAAAACAAAAAAGGCTTTTTTAGATTATCAAATATAGTAAATGCAAAAGAAACCTCAAATTTGCATCACTAGAAGGGTTGTCTTTGAAAAAAAAAGAAAAAAAACCATGAATCCTCACCTTTGAGATCATTTAAATGCATAAATTTTATAAAACCTATAAAGAAAATTAAAGGCAGTTAAATTTAATAGGAAAAAAGAGAGAATTTCATGTAAATTTTTTAATATAAATATTTACATAATATATACTTTTTTTTTGTATAACATATATATTGGATAATTTTTTTTTTTGAAAAAAAGGAAAATAAATTAGCTTATCAATTGATCCATCAAAACCGTAGAATTTGTTTAACTCTATTTTTGAGTGAGTCTGAGAAAAAAAACAACAATCACATATGGGAATGTTAAAAGAATCCATAGAATCTATAAATAATAAAATTTAAAATTCCATATACGAATAAGGAAGAGAATAGAAAATATAAATGAAAATAAATATTAACAAAATGCATAGAGGAAAAAATAATTTTGGCACAAAACATATGAAGAATAAATAAGAAAATAAAATGATCGTTAACTCTATGACGAATATGCTTAAGAAAGAGTATAAAAGAATGAGAAAAACTCAACAATTCCATTATGATTCTACAATGTCCACATATATTGAGTGGAAATTTATAAATATATAATTAAATCAGAAAATTAATATAAATTTAAAAGTGATGGGGCACAAAAGTGAGCTTCAGGTCACCCCAAAACCGTGATGATGTCAACAACTACAACCTGAGAAGAAAGTAGAGATGGTCACCAGAGTCAGCTTTGCCCAGGGAATAGCTTCGATGCCTAAATCAATATTATGAGAGTAATCAAGTGTAATTGATTCTTCAAAAGACTGTTTTTGTTCGTGGACTGATTATAATTGATTATATTGAAAAGAAAATTAGTTACTTCTCAAATTAGGGCTCTTCTATTATGTGAGAGTTGGCAATTAGGATAGTTGTGAGATTGTGTAGAATCCCACCAATTACTGCTAGAATCGTGGAGTTTCCCTTGGTTAGGATATCTTGCCATTCACATTTCTGTCGAGAGCTGCGAGCTCGCTAACTCATGTGATCTCAAATTTGAAAGGAACCCTTCCATCTTCAATCAAAATCAGAACACCCAATTTGAGATTAGCCCACGACTTCAAACAAGAGGTTCAAGCTAGAACCATTGACCATAATGTTCCACAATATGATCTAATCGATTGAATCCCTTCAATTCAACTAGATTACTCTAACTAAGTATTGAAAATCTCTAGAGTCTCACCCAGAACCCCCAGAAGAGGCATTAGATGAACACTCAAGAAAAGTTGTATTTAATCCAAAAGCATTCTCTCAATTGTTTGAAATGTTTTTGAGGAATAAGTTTGTTGTCTAACTATTACAAAAGAGACTATTTATAGTCTCAACACTAAGAAGCCCTAAGAATGATTAGAGACTTGTCCAAACATCTAAACTAGCTTAAAAACAAAGAAAAGTCATTAAACTTAAGTGGAATCGTCCAAATAGAGTCAAGATTGCATTAACGTAAAAACAGGGAAATCCTCCATCCGGAGCCTGATCAAAGTGTCTAGCACCGGATGTAGTGCCGGATGGCTACTAGAATTTCCAGTGGCCATCCGGTGCTGCTGTCCATCTCTGGCTTCTAAGGTGGTGAGGGCCGAATGGTGCTTAGTTGCTGCCATCCGGTGGTTGTTCATTCCTTCTCCATGCCACACTCATCTTGCACCGTGCCAACTTCTTCCCAAGCCTTCTAATGCTCTCCAACTATATTCCCAAAGCTCCCAAGGGCTTGTTAGTTGATTGTACACTCCTCATTGATGTCTTCTATCATCCGCAAGTTGAATTCCATCCTTCGTTGCTCTTCATCCTTGAGTGGTTGTTCTTCAAAGATTGTTGGGAAGTCAAGCATTCCCTTTCCCCTTGGTACAAATGTGAACAATGCTTCTTTCATCTTCAAAGTATTATTCATATACTTGAAGTATAAGTCTTTATATGCATAAATTTTCAATCCATTCATTGCATCTCTCCTTGATGCTCTAACTCCATGTTCTTTAAATTTGAACTTGAATCTTCTCTTCTCCTTATATGGTAGCTTCCATGAGTTCTCCAATGTCTTGATAGCTCTTGGATATCCATCACTCCCCCACAACTCAAAAGGATTTGACCTTGAATCTTTAAGTCCTACATAGAACATAGAATGATCACTAACATGGATTGAAGAATCAAAATAATACTTACCAATTAACTCCGAGTTCTCCTTCATGGAAGTTAGAACTTGACAATGTCTTACCATACAATTTTGAAGGTAGTTGTCTTTCTTTGATGGATATGTATTCCTTCTCTGCTTCAATAAGCTCACTACAAGAAACATCATAGACAAGGAATACAAGCCACTTAAAGCAACAAAGAAACAATGTTCTAGCATTTAAAGTAAAAGACAATAAGGCATTAAATCCTATTGGTTTACGACCATGATATGTAGGTTCTCTAAGTCTATTATTCAAAGAAATTATGTTCAAGAAAGAATCCCTAAAATAGCATATATTTGTCCCCCATCGAAAGCATTAATGATATATATGAAAACAATGAGTAAATACTCTTCACATATGACATCATTATGCTTGTCTAAAAACAGGAGATATGTTAAAGATTTCCAAAATCTCATCATATCTCTATTCAGGAACAAAACATAATCCAAAACATCAAATAGTTCCACCAAACATGCCAAATAGACACTAAACACATAGATAGCATATACATTTCATCAATATGAAGTCTATCACCTGCACTAAAGATCAATTTCTCTTCAAGATATTGATATGCCCTATCACAAGTATTCAACAAACATGCTTCCACAATCATACATTTCCTTTTCATGTGTAGTCCTACAACATGCCTTTTGAAATATATTTCAAAGGACTTAGGATTACCATTGGTACTCTCAGAGGCAATTTCATGACTCTTAAGATTCAACAAACCAAAGAATTCATCATGCTTAGAAAGAACATGTAAAGTACCTTCTCTAGGCATATTTTCATGATATTCACAAGCTTCTTCACAAATTTCCAACAAATAATGATTTTCATTAAGCTTGGACTTTCTTCTCACATCAACAATCAAATAGATTTCACAGAAGAAAATCAATGACTTGGAATCAACAAAGAATAAACACATGAGACCACAAAGATAGAAGTTTGAATCAAGGATAGTAACATCAAATATCCACAATAATTGATCATCCAAGACAAACTTATAAATTTCATTCATGTGTACCCCAAAGTCATTCAAATTTCTCAATTCATGAGAATATGATTCCAAGTTATTCCCATGACTATCAATTATCAACAATTCACAACTAGAATCCATAGGCATGAATATATCATTTCCACCAAACAAAGAATCATCATGCTGCTAAACTTCATCATGTATGACTTGTCTTGACACATCGAACACATAGTCACAAGTATATTCTTTCACAAGTGATTCCTTCACGAACTCATAATCCATAAAAGCTGTCTTAAACTCAATGAAGTATAAGACATGCTTTCTCTAAATAAGAAATCATCATGATCAAGAAATTTCACTAGAACAC
The DNA here is from genome assembly GCA_028571225.1 of Parsonsia alboflavescens. NCBI lineage: Eukaryota > Viridiplantae > Streptophyta > Magnoliopsida > Gentianales > Apocynaceae > Parsonsia > Parsonsia alboflavescens. The sequence continues at coordinate 363 of JAOXNR010025712.1, read as the reverse complement.
CTTGCTTACGAATATCAAAAGCATTTGTAAACACACACTTAGTCATAGAAAGCAATTTTTCATGTTCAAATTTTAACTAACTATCACGAAGAGTAAAGATAAGAGTGTACCACATCAACATAGCATTCATCTCCTTATTGTCATTTTCCTCCTTCATCTTTTTTACTCCTTTAGAAACCTGAAAATTAGGAACAAGACAACTAGATAATGAATGGTCAATGTTAGAAATGGGGAAAAAATCCTCTTTGCTCTTTTTGAGAACTAATGCACTCTCATTCCCTCTTTCTTTTCATGAAAGCTCTCTTTTTGTTTACTCAAATCTTGCCTCTGAAAGACACTCATCTCTTTTCTCTCTATACACTT
>JAOXNR010025701.1:2385-24426 GCA_028571225.1 Parsonsia alboflavescens | reverse complement strand
CCCCTCCCCCTCTCCCCCACTTCACTCCTAATCTTTTAGCTCCTTTTTTTTTAATGACTATATATGTGTATGAAGATATAAGATGATTTCATACGATAATAAAAATCAATAAGTACTTCACCAATTAAGGTAGAATAAATGCCTTTTGCTGATTCTTCTAGAATAATTCAATTATTATAAGGATCTTTTGGCAATATTTTTTTAAAAAAAAAAAATTGGAGCACTTCATAAAATGACAAAAGTAAAAGGGGAAAAATAAATAATCTCCTGATATTAATATTATTTGTTGTGGATGTGTTTCTATTTTTATATTTTTAGTTAAATAATTCACGGTAAAACTTGATCGAGTTTATCTACCCTATTGCTATACATGTAATAAAATCAATTTTTATTGAATTACAAGACAAGACCAAAGATATATTCTTGGATGCCAAAGAGCCCATCATTTATTGAATTAACGTTTATACTAATTTGGATAGCATTCAGTGCATTTAAATAATTTATTGTGTTGAAGCCTCGAGCTTCAACAAAAAATGAACATCCAAACACTTAAGAGAAGAAGGATGAGGGAGGAAAAATAATTAATTAAGTTATTAACTTTTTCTTCTCTCTTTCTTTTCTTTCTTTCTTTTCTTTTCTGTTTTTTTATAATTCATTTCAAATCAAAACAAGTAATTTTCAATTCTCCACAAGAGAGAATTTTAGAGCAAGGAAGGGAAAATAATGAATATTTCAAATTAAAAGAAGAAAAGAAATGAAAGAACGAAAGGTGGAAGACATGATTTGGGGGAAGTGTTAGGGTGTTGAGGGCAAGGGATTAGAAAATAAAAACTTTTTCTTTAAAAAAAAGTGGAAAAAAGGGTGAAATATAAGAAGAAAAAAATAAAAAATGAAAGAGAAATATGAAGAAATGATTGAAAAGAGTAAGTATGAAATTGGGGTGTTTCTTTATAAGTTAATTTTATAACTTAGAGAAAAAAAATCCAATAAAAAAAGGAGGAAGAAATGAAGAAAAAAAAATGAAAGAAGAGTAAAAAAGATTATGAAAGAAAAAATAGGGAAAAAATGTGAAATATAAGAAGAAGAAAAATGAAAGAGAAATGTGAAGAAATGATTAAAAGGAGTAAGTATGAAAATTTGGAGTGTTGGAGTTTTTTTATTAAATTAACTTTGTAGCTTAAAATATTATTAAAATGAAAGTGTTTTTTTTTTTTTTAATTAAAAGGAAAGAAAGTAAGGAGGAGGGAGGAAAGAGAAAAAAAGAAAAAAAAAGTGAAATATAAGAAGAAAAAAATAAAAATGAAAGAGAAATAATAAAAAATGATTAAAAATAGTAAGTTCGAAAATTAGAAGGTTAGATTATATATATATATATAAAAGCTATTTTCTAATTTAAAAAGGAAAAGTCAAATAGATTAAATGAGTAATCATGATTACTTATATTAAAATCATTTATAAATTATTAATCATAACTTAAATAATTTGAATATAAATAAAGGTGATTTATTTATTATTAATTTCAATGAGTATTTGAGTACTCATTTTACCACCTCCAGGTACGGGTATAGATTGGATTTATCCTACCATATATTTGAGTGTACTAGGTACGTAAATATTTCTAAACCACTGCAGAGTAGATTCTCAAGAGAAATTGAGCTCAAAGATCATGTATCACCCAAAGAGTTGTTCTATAGCTTATATGCAGTATGTTTTAAATGTTAAGTATCAGCAAAGATTTGAAAAGTCTTTAGTTTATTATCAGTGATTCTCAAGGTCGGAAAAAGGGGAAGGGTATTGAAGGTAAAATAAATAAATAAAATAAATATATATATATATACAACGAACCAATCACAAATGTAATTACTTATAAAGGGTACAAACTCAATCTTAATTCGATCTGTCATTCTGTAGAATTATATATTATTGCTAGAATTCTAGCTACTTTTGGTTGCTAGAATCTTATGATCAAATCTTAAATCACACATCTTTAGTTAATAAATAAACAGGGGATTTAATTATCTGAATATCAGGCAGCCTTCCTGAATTTGATATTATAAGGAACATCACTGAGAGCCATACGTCTCTCTCCATTCTGGTAAACGATGCCAATATCTTTGCATTGGACGTCACAGTAACTGCAAAATGTAGGACAGTACACCAGCTTGTACCCATTTCTATACTTTTCAACCTTGAACCAGTTTCTTATATTATCAGGACTCGGGTTTCCATCGTCCCCGCCAAATCCAATAAAGTAATTTCCAGTTGTTGGATCGTAGTCCTCAACCTTCCAAACTGTATATTCATTACAGCTTTCAGTAAAGCCAAATCTGATGTTCAGATCAGTCGAAGTACGGACCACGCCTTTCTTAGGGTCGATGGGATAAAATCTCACCGGGAGGCCTTCCTTGTTCTCGTCCGGATCTTGGACCAGACCAAGGGCGCAAGTTTCGCTCCCATTAATGATACCGCGAACGAGGCCACCTCCTCGGCCCCTCGGGTGGAGGGTGGCAGGTAGTATGTAGTAGAAGGAATCTACTCGAAGTTTCTTTCCGGATTCCTCGAGCAAGGGTTCCGGTGAAGAAAAAGACTTTGAAAATATTGAGGAGAGGATGAAGATTGAAAGAAAGAGAAATGAAGTCTTCATTGTGTTGGTGGATTTGCACAAGAGAATAATGCAGTGTGTGTTTGATAGAGGAAATGCCTTCATGAGCTTGAATTTATAAAGTACTCAACGAAGTGGATAAAGATTAAGGTTTCAATTTAAAATATCACACATGTAAATAGAATTGCTGTGGGCATTTTGTTGGATGGCTATTGACTAAGGGAAGTGTTCAGACACTAATGATTAAATGATTAAATTCAATTCATCAATCTTTAAGCTCTTAAAATAAAAATATAATATTTTTTCTGAACTAAAACATAGATCGTTTTAATTGTTTTTACACATACGAAAAATAATGCATCGACTTAGTTAAAATATCTAAAAAATTCCTTAATCAAACTATCTAAGAAATTAAGCTAAGAAAGAACATAAGGTTAAAAGTGAAAAAAAAAAATGAACAATACATACTCATAAATTTTTATAAAACTACCTATATTATGAACCGTATGAGGTATTTTAAAAGACACGGGTTCGGCCGAACATGAAATAGAGAGTGTCTTTAGTCGTGACCCTAAAAGAATCATCCCTCTATATTTAATTGATGGTTCCCAGTTTTATCTAATAATATCAATTGAGCACGTCCTTTTCAAAAAAAAAAAAAAAAAAAATTTATTGATTACCAATTTATAAGTACGTTATGTTGACCAAAAAAATTATGAGATGAGATTTTTAATTTTAAACAAATTAAATTTTAAAGGAAGGATTACAGCTTACAAGCGGCATTACTTAATAATATTCTAATTGAGTCTCAACCCATCAAACTAGCCGCAACCAGGCAGCTCTAACAATATAAGAAACGCAGAATTCTTCGGTACGCAAACTATAATTTTTAGCACACAATTTGGAAACTTTAATAATGATCTTTAATAGTATGAGTTATTGTATATTTTAAGACTCAACTTTCTACCTTTTGGAAGTTTTAATCCTTAACATTTTTTTTCCGGTCTTTTTAATCCCTAAATAATGTTGATTGAATATTTTGATCCTTTTGACCGAATTTTTTTTAAAAAAAAAAATCACTAATTTTCAAGCATATTTCAATTAAGTGATAAAAGTGTAATGACAATAATGCTTTTTCTATTTTGATCAGAGCATCATTAACTTTAAAATCCGGTATTTTTTTTTTTTTAATCCTACCAAAAGGATTAAAATATCCAATCAAAAATTATTTATGGATAAAAAAAGATTAAAAAATTGTTAAGAACCAAGTTTTAAAAAAGTGAAAGGTTAAATGCTGAGATATATACAATAACTCTTAATAGTATTACGGAATAGAATATAGAATCCAGTACGTTTTTTATGCATAAGGCAAAGGCATATATAAGCATACGCAATAGTAAAAGTTGATCGTGTTTTTGGGTCATGGACCTGATAATAAAATATGGAAAAGTAAATGGGTTGATCCTCAATTGATGCAGATTCTCAGGTGGTGCACTTGGACCGCTCGCCAAGAAGCGTAACCTGAAAAGTTAATTAATTGGGTTGCATCAGCGAGACCATGTTTCTATTAAAGCTTTTGAAATTTCTGAATCTTTCGATTTAACCCATGAAAAGGTGTACGTTGCTACTGGATATCTATCTAAAACTGGGCTAAAAACTTGCCCTTCAAACTGGCATTTCTGCAATTGATTTATAACTTATAAGCAGTTGTTCTAGTTATCTGAATTTCTTGTTTTACTTTAATTATATTTTTTAAAAAAAAAAAAAATTACAAATACAACATTCAGTTCCAAAGCTCAAAATAAACATTTTGAATTTCAAACGAAAAGAAAACTCATAACATAATGCATATTAACATATCATAATCGTCTGGACAAATGTCCATCTTATTAATTATTAGTAGATAGTACAAGGGCCAAAGACCAAAATAAGAAAATTAATTAAAAAGAAGAAGAAATCATCGTCATTCATCATCCATCATCATTCCTCCTCAAGCTTGCCTGAAAACGATCTTATAAGGGACATCAATCAGAGCCAGACGCCTTTTCCCATTCACTACAAACATTCCAACATCTCTGCATATCACTTTGCAAAACTTGCACACCCCAGGACAAAACCTCAGCTTATAGTCAACTCCATACGGTTCAATCTTGAACCAGTTTCCCACCGTCTTCAGTCCCGGGTTTCCCGCCGTCCCGTTGATTCCGACGAAGTATTTTCCCGTCGTTTGGTCATAGTCTTCTAGCCTCCACACCATAGTTTGGTTACAGCTATCGGGGAAAGAAAACTGAATATTAAGGTCTGTCGAGAGACGGACAACTCCTCTCTTCCGGTTAAAGGGCGTAAAAGTCAGTGGGAGACCGTCTTCAAGATAAACGTTCCTTTGGACAACTGTGAGTGGGCAAAGCTCGTTCCCGATGCCTCCCAACGCAAGCCCACCTCCTCTGTCGGGGCTGGTGGTGTCGGCCGGAAATATGTAGTAGTAGAGGTTGGTTTTGAGCCGGTTCTTTGCTACATCGAGCACTGAATGGGGAACTTTAGCCCAGCATGATTGACTGGATATGGAGAAGAGAAAGAGGGAAAGGAGGAATAGTGTGGAGGATTTCATTTGCTTTTGCACATCTACTGGATTGCACAATATTCAGTGTTTATATTGGCCCACCGGCGAAGGCCTCCCCTATGCGAATGGCACCTGTGATGATTTGTCTGAACGTGGATGAACTTTGACTGCTTTGACCAACTAATACTTAGATTACGCTAATTATGACTTGAGACCATTACAAATCTAAACTCTCGTCGGGTTCAGATTTAAGAATATTAAGGAGGTAACACATTTATCTCTCTAAATTAGTCAATTTTTATACTTCCTATATCACTATTAAATCACTAATTGTCATTTTATTAAAATTAAGATAATAGTATTATTTTTCCTAAAATATTTTTATTTATGATTCTAATTAAACTAATTATAGAAGAGAGAGAAATGGTAACAAAATCAGTAAAACATCTAATAAACTAACAGCATTAACTTACATTTAATGAGAGGAAAAGTTAGTTCAAATTATTTATAAATAGTGACAGAGAGAGTAAATGCAGAGGTCGTGCTTTGATTTATAAATCTTGAATTGCTTACCACAAACAACTACATGTAATTTAATACTTGTTTTGTTCAAATTAAATGTTTCATATTCTCTTTTGAGTCATTCAAAGTTGAATGCCTCATTTTCTAAATTAATAAAAATTTTGATCAGGAAAAATGATATTACAATGTTAAAATGAACTAAATCAAACTTTTTTTTTAAAAAAAAAATGTGTTCAATTCTAGACTGAGAGAGTAACTAATTCAAATAAGAAGGCATTAGAACAACATAGTTAAGAGCACCCAAAGTTGTAGTCGAGTGTTTCGGGAGTAATGCCTGCATAACGCAAATTGTGAGTTCAACTTAATTTTCTTACATATTCTAATCTTGGTGAGTTGTAACTATTAGCAAAATATCAAGAACCGTGCGAACTAATCCGAATAACATAAAAAAAACATAATTAAGATTAAATAATAAAATTTTGATATGGAGTTATTTTTAACCATTAGATGATTGTTTCCCTTAAATATAGACCATCCATTGCTAGTAGCGGTAGTTTGAAATTGAAAACCTATGTTCTGCCACCTTTGGTTTAAGGGGAAAGTCTTTCGCGGGCGAAACCCCTCCCATTGGTCATAAAGGCTCCTTATGTCAGTGGAATGTAAATCGAAGGATGTGCACAAACTGGAAGAAGATAGGCGGAAAGGACGTAACGAGTAAGCTATCAGATCGGGACATTATCCTTTTCGAGACAGTCGCTTACCGAACCTGCTTGGGACAATGTCCTTACTGAGGTTCGAACCCTTGTCTGCCGTTGGAGTTAATCAAACTTCACGTCTACCTTGCCAACTCGTCTGTACACTTGATGGTCCAATAAAATGTAAATCGAGAGATGATCTATAAGAAGCACAGTGGAATGTGGAATGCATTAATGTGAATATAGGTCCTAGAGAAGTTCAAGTGGATTGACTTTTGATTCAGCCTGGATCTGGAATCCACCAATTCTACACCCTTTCAAGTTGACTTTGACTTGGTGACACATCTCACCTGGCCCATTTGATTGGTTGAATCATGGATGGGCTTTTTGACCAAAAAAATTTGGAAGATGAGATACCCTCTTGTTAACGAAATAAAAATCATCAATTTGCAAAAATTAAATCAATCTTTTTTTTTTTTTATTAAAATGTCATCTCATCATCCATTCAAAAATTTAAACATCAATTCACTTTACATTATTAGAGGGATAATATAAAAAAAGTATCAACTAATTAATTAACTAATAACCATGACTTATAATTAGTCATAAGAAATGTTACTTAAAATTTTTTATATTTAGTGATGGAAGGAGAAATCAACAAACTTAGTCTTGCAAATTGACATATCTATCCTCACTCTCAGGTATAGTGAATAGTTTTGCATTAAAAACTACTCCCTCCCATCCAAACTAAATATTCACATATAACTTTTTATAAAAATAAAAAGTATATTTTATCTCAATTTATGTTATTAAATTATTTATAATTGTTGAATAAAACTTGTTCGAGTAGTAAAAAAAGACTACTATACCTAAAAAAAAAGTCATCCAATCTAGTGAATGGTCTTGCCATAGAGAAAGTCCCTGAATGCAACTGAAAGTTTTGTTTGCATTCATGACATTGGATCGTTTGTTTTGACTTAACTCTTTTTTTTTTTTTGGGGGGGAAACACTGAATTTGATGGTAGGAGGTTTGATATAGCTCAATACCTGTTTATTATAAAATAGCTAATGAAAAGTACAAAGAATGAGACATAATGAACCTTACCTCACAATGAGATTTAAACAAATCCACTTGTGCAAATTGATCTTGCCTCTATATGATGTTAAAATTTAATGTGTATATTAGACACCCCCATGGAATCAAGAGCACAAAGACCCTTGATTTTGTCGGCTATGGAATGCAAATCAAATCAAATAAATGAATTGGAGTTGTCAAAAGAGAAATTGACAATGGAATCTGCTACGGAGTTGCCCTCAAGAAAAATATGCCTAATGTTAATCTCCTTGTCCTTAAGTCTTATCAAAATCTTTCTTATTAAACAGTCCATGTGCCAAGGAAAATTCGAAATCCCCACGAGTAAAAATTGTATACCAGCAATGAATCTATTTGTATATAGAAATCCTTTATGCCATGTTCCACTCCTTGAAGGATAGCCAAGCATTCAGCCATATTGTTTGTTAATTCCTCCGAAAAACTTGCCTAAGCGAAAATGAAAGAGCCATCCCATCTCTGAAGAACCCCCCTGAGGAAGATATACCAGGATTGCCTCTTGAAGCCCCCATCCTATGTTCAGAACAGATTGTTTAATCGCCACATTCGCCACTGAACTTCTAAAAAACCACTTTTTTTATAAACTCATCCAAACGAATCCTCAATTTACAATCTATTAAATTATATACCTAATAATATAATTATGAGTCAATAAAAAGAAACATTAAGTTTGTATCCATAAAAATTACTATTCATTAAGATAACACTAAAAAGTTCATATTTAAAAGATTTTTTAATTTTATAATAAACTTCTAAGTTCTTTATGAAAATTTAATAAATGAATTCCTTAAAAAATTCAATTTGAAAAATATTTAATCATATACGAGCTTATTTTAGATTAAATGCACTACAATAATGTGATAATATTTTTAAGTTCATAAAAAATTTTGAATGAAAAAATTAAATAAATTAGTTTGCAAGAGTAGATGTTAGCGTTAAAAAATCACGAAGTTAATCCCTGAATATTGACTGAAAAAATATAATCCATATGTTCCATTTTAACTTTATCAAATGAGTGCTTTTGATTTTCACAAAGTTACTAATTTAACCTCCTTATTAATGTAATTAGTGATAGAAATATTATGCAAATGAATATCATTCCATTTTATTGGATTTTAGATATTCATTTTATGCTACACTCTCTATTGTACCCATAGAAAACTTGGACTGAATTCCGGATTTTCTACCCAAACTTTAGCATCCGGTCAGTGCTATACTTGCAACTAAAAACAGGCTGCCGGATGTTCTCCTAGATCTGAAACACCACCGGCCAGCGTCCGGTTCACCTCCAAACTGGAAAACATATCTTGGTTCAGGTTAGGAACAAACTGCAACGTGCAATTTGGTTGTGGGATGCTTGTTGGTACCATTTCGTGGTCGTGGTCAATTCATGTTGTTCTGGTAAATAGGGTTTAGCGTAATCTCCAATTTGTTCAAGTTGAGCCGTGATTAATTTATAGGAAATTTAGATATGTCCGCTGAACTTGGGTGAATAGACGAAATAGTCATCAAAGAATTGTGTTATGTATCTTTCATATGGGGATTTAACATCCTTCTGTTAGGATTTTGACAGTAGGTTGTATTTTGGTTACCCGTAAAATGATTGGATATGACATTGGTTGAAAATAAGATTGTTTGAGAATTAAAAAATGACCCAAAGTTTAGGTAGAAAATTGGTAATTCAGCAAAAAACTTATAAGTATTCTAAAAGATCTAGTATCCCTAACAATTAGTTTATCTCTTTAAACTTTAATTTATAAAAGCAATCGACAAAAATAATTAAAAGAAACTTAAGGTTTTTTATTAGTTAATTAGAAAGTGTAAAACCAAAGGAGGAAATTGTTCTTTCAAACACATGTATACAATTTTTTTTGATGCAATAGAAAATGTAATACAAAAAATATATCAGAAGATATTAAACGCTTTTATAGGTTTCAAAAGACCTTCGCATCTATATAAAAACAATAAAAACAAAAAACTAATGTAACGTTAAAAAAGGTATGTATGAAAAAAATGATAAACTTAATTAAATAATTAAATTATAAAAAGAAATTAAAATTTTAATTCTAGAAATTTATTTGATCAAATAATTACTATTTTTTAAAAGAAAAAAATTAGTATTCAAGATTATTGAGTATAGGTACTAAACAAACAAATGTAGAACACTAACTTTTACATTTCTATAAGCATTTTTTGTAAAAAATAATAATAATAAAAAATGTAACTTTGAATTGTAATAGAATTATTTAAAATACTGAAGCTAACCTTACAATTGTCCAAAAGATTCAAGGAAAAAGAAAATCAAATTAAATCTCGTATATATTTAAGAAAAACTTTCACAATTGAAGATATTCATTAGTTTATTAAAAGAAAAGTCAAAAGTTAGAAAAATAATAAAATGTTATTACTAGTTATAAATTTTTAATTAAGTTTTTTTTTTATTAAAAAAAAAAAGTTGGTTATAACTAGTTACAAATATTTAAGTGTAATCATTATCTAATAAAAGTTCATACAATATTTAATAAATATCATTGGAAATGATTTAGAAAAAATTAAAGAAGTGGCATTATAAAATTTCTTACAATATTTAATAAATAGCATTGGATTGATTCTTAAAAGAAAAAAATTAAAGAATTGTATTATTATATTTTTATATGGGGTTTTTAGCAAATTTGATTCCACAAATTTGAGTCAAAAAATAATTCGGTCCCTTAAGTTTTTTTATCAGTAATAATGGTCCCTCACTTTTTTAAGAGTAGCCAAAATGATTGAAACCATCAATTTTTGGGCACTCTCATGGCAAAGAATGTCATGTGCATGATGCGTGAGGAGTAAAATCATCATTCTATCATAAAACGAAATCATTTTCATTTGAAGCAGAGTTATAAAAAAATTAAAAATTGGAGCCTAGTTCAATTGTTGTTGCTTGTCACCTACCTGGGATTGTCTCTGTCGGCCGTTCGACCATCACCAAGGTCTCTCTAACCAGGACAAGGTGGCGGAAGACAAGACAAGGAAAGGGAAATGATTTGCGGGTTACGGGAAAATGTGGAAGACAGGATAAAGTGGCTTTGCGGTTAGCTCATCCGACAAGTTATCCTATTTTTCCTAATTACTCTCCCAATTTTGAACCTCTCCTCCACCGCTCGGGCTACCAACATATTTAAACATCACCAAATTATCCGGACTAGAAAGGAACATCAATTACAATGAAAAAGAAGATAAATAAATAGAAAAACCTAGAAAAAATTTTTTTTAAAATTCAATAAAATCATTGACCAAAATCTTGGAGAATTCTCATGGTGTCTAAATAAAAATAATATACCTTTTAATGTCAACTATAAACAATTGATTTTAGAATCAGAAAATTACAACATCCTAGTAATGGTTTGCCGGCTAGCCCTATTCCGTTTGCAATTATTTGTAGCAACAAACTTTTTTAATTTCTACTGAAATCAATAAGATTGAGAAGAAAACCTTGTACTTCGGAAGGACGGTATGAGCAAGCCTCGGAATTTAGAACACGAATTTTTAGAATATGGATTGCAGTTTGTTTTAAGGGGATTTGAGCTTTCACGAAGCAGTAGGCTTAACCTTATGATAATGCACCATCCAGTCTCTTTTCTAATCGTGTGAGTGATTCAGCACCACCACCATGTGAGTCTCTATGTGTACCTGGCCAAAGAGGTTCCGGTGATTGCCGAACGGCCAACGGAAACAACCTCAAGCAAGTGGTCAAGCTGCAACAATTGAAATGGACTCCAATTTTTTTTTTTTTTTTTTTTAACTCAACTTCAAAGGAAAACGACATTGTTTGGAATGACAATTTTACCTTTCACGTGTCGTGCACGTGACCGGCTCTGTCGTGATAATGGCCAGAAATTGATGGATTTGACTATTCTAGTTATTCATAAAAATGTAAGGATCGTTTTGACTGAAAAAAAAAACATTAAGGAATTAAACTGTTTTTTAGCTAAACTTTATGAGATGAAATTACCTAAAAACCCTTTTTATATTCTGTTTGTACAATCATCCTTGTCCAAGAAATTGTTCTAACCGTCGGAATCCAGACGCTGGTGTTATTTATTTGTAATCATTAAATACACCACCATATTTCTTTCGAAGATTTATTCAATAAATAAAATTTTGTTATATTTTTACATGATGAGTGTTTTTTTTTTTTTTTTTTTGGTGCATTCTGTATTTCGCTAGCTATTATTCGTTTGTCATATTTTTGTTCAATTCTACTTAATTAATGAATGGAGAAAAGTTTGGTGCTAGAAATTTCTTACAGTTTGATACTTTAAAATAAATATTTTTTAGAAAAAATAAAAAATATGTTTAATTAGTTATAACAAAAAAAATTATTTTATTCGTTTAAAATTGTATTTTTGAAACAGAAAATTTTCCTTGATAAATTTTCCAAAGGAGAAAACATTTTGTAGATTTTTTTTTCTCTGAAAGCTTTCGAAAAATATATTGGAATTAATTTCCTAGAAAACTCGTTGAAATTTTAGTTGATAAATTTTTCAGCTAACTTCAATTTGTGGAAAATAAAATTATCTAGTACTTCAAAGCAAGGGAAATATGTTCATTGAAAATTTTTTTTCAATGAAATATATACTTCAACAAAATTTTCCCGGCATTTTTTTTTTGGTAGACCAGGGATTTGGCATGGAATCTTCCATTTTACGTACATCGTAAAAATCAAGAATATATTCACTTCAATCGTCGCTGTGGGGAGCGAGTATTTCTATAAACGTTCCCGAAATGGCTGCCCATACAACGGAGAAGTTGGTCCTTTTTCAAGAGGGATATTATTATTGGGCAAGTTCCCGAGGGACAAACCATTAAAGCTCAAGTCACAATGAGATCAGTGCAGGTTAAGCCGTTTTAATATACCCAATTGGAGCCATAAAATGTCCTCTAGTTGTCGAAGCAGAGTCATTTGGTGGGTTTGATAAACTTGCGGATCTGTAGAGATCAGAATGGAGTGGTGATTTGATAGACATTGAATTGAAGAAAGGGAGAAGTGACCATTGTGGAAGTGATGATGATCAAGAACAGGTTCACAGACCTTATCTTCTTTCTCAAATTTTCCCTTTTCCCTTTCCATTTTAGGCCGTCTAGAAAATGATTCTTCTGAGTGACTCGGAAAGATAATGAGCAATTGGGATCAGTAAATTAGCAATAGTTGGGAGGATCCTCAGTCCCAGTAGATCAAGCTGGTCTAATCAACCCCCATTTCCCTACAGAAGACCATCAGTACATGTAAGACTCGCTCCAGATTTACATGTTTGTGAAATGGTATTCATAAGGAATAATAGTCTTGTTCAGTAAGCCTTTCAAGGGCATTTCCTTTGAATATAAGAAGCTCCATGCTCTTCGAATCTGTCATCATCAGGTGATAGGCAGGAAAGCAATCATGAAAAAGACGAAAATCAGAGATAGTGCTCAGATAAGAACCAAAAGGGAAAAAAAAAGAAAAGAAACTACAACAGTCCTTACTCTGATTTTGAAAACCACATTTGCTGGAAAGAACCTAATGAAGCCAATATACTTCCACCGATCCAAACACTGTCATTAACTCATTAATCAACATCATGAGGCACAAGAAGTTTTCAAGGTGGGAGAAGAAAGGAAGTTAAAAAGCTTAAAGTCATTCTACCTAAATCTCCTTTCCGTTGCATTTCCACTAGCCAGGACTTTCACTCTAGCTGCTTGAGGAGATTCCTGCAGAGAGACGAATGTATACCAGACCATTACTCATTTAATGAAAATTACAAATGAAAAATTGGGAGCTTAGAAAACCAAAATGTAGCTTTGGAGTGTTAAGAGAATGTGCTCTCCCTCCTAGCCCCCGCCCAGACCAGCAAAACTTTAATCAGATTTGATTGAGAAAATCACACCTCCAGCAAGTCTTTCTCAAGACGTTCTTTCAGCTGCTGCATTGATGCTGTACCACCAGCAAGCTGCAGATGAGACATTGGAAAAAAAATGTATAAATTATTAGAATAAGCATGACCTAAAGAAGTTCATGTAACACAGCAATTTCAAACAAGTGAGTGGGTTTCTGATATTTGAGTCCAGGGTTGAAATATTGACCAATATACTGCTGTATAGTTCTCTCCTAATGTCCACATCACACTTGTTTATGCTCTCTATAACCTGAAAATTAGAGCTTCATTAAGCAGGAAGCAAATAAATATATTAACAGGATAATGTCCAAATCCAGGAAGAAAATGAACATCTAAGGGAAAGGAATTACCATTTGTGGTAGGCCACGAACAGAGGGAGCAATTTCAGCAAAACTCTCCATTCCAGGAATAGTCTGTATCATTAAATTAGCAATTCGAGAACAAAAAATGTGGTGGACAAATCTGAAATGAACCTCAGAAAATAAAACTCAAAACAACACTTCCGAAACATTAAAAAAGATGAATAAGAGAATCATAATCACAAATAATAGATCATTAGTAAGCTGTTTAGTTCAAAGTAGCAAAACCACCTGAACCAAGGATGGGTTGAACAGGATGTCAGGAATCTTGAATCTGTCTGCTCCAATTTCTATTGTCCTGAGTGAAGATTCACATAATGGAATAAGCCAATGACAGAGCAAACTGGAATATATCTTAAACATGCCAGAGCAGAACTGGCTCAAATTCTTGGCATCAGGTAACGACAAGAAAATTTTGTTTAAGACCAAGTCACCTTATGGCATGCATGAAAACTAACACTGATCTGTTATTGTGAAAATTAATACTTACTGCCCATCAGGAAGCTCATAAGGTGTCATTGGAATATTTGAGTACGATTTATCTGGAAGGAGAGCAAAAACACATCATAGTTCTTAAAATTTCTTGGATTAAAGAACATAAAGGATTAGTGCAAGTTGATTGTCATTTTCTTATTCTACTGTGTGGACAAAAAGTAGAAGAGTTATAGTGGTAGACCAGAAGAGTAGCATTTATATATTCAGCCATTTTCTTTCTTAAATATTTACTCCATGTGATGCCACAGACCCACGAAAAGCAAGTAAAAAGTGAAAAAAGAAGATATAATTCTGAAGCCACTTGCATGGTGAGTTGAATTCTTTTATCATGGGTGATACTGTTTTTTTAATTAAAGTTACAGAATGAAAAATGTAATTCAGATTAGGCACCAAGTCACAAACAGGTTGAGAGGTTACCAACTTTAGGAATACAAACCATCATATGGAGTATCTGGAGCTCGACATACACTTTCTTTGATGTCACTAGCAACAACCCTCTGCAACCAGAAAGGAACATTTAGGAGCATTGTTTGGTAGTGTGTTCATACAGAGAAGAAATACTATTAACCATGGTTACAAACAAACCTTGCAATAGAGTTTGTAACTTCCAGTTGTGTTTGGGAAATCAAGATCCACTGTCTGAGGTTTAACCAATAATAATATGAAATCAAAAGAAAAGTAATAGAAATACTAAGCACCTAAAAATATTCTCAAAAGGGACAGGAACGGGGAGAAAACAAAGGACGAGAAACAAACATAAGCTTCATATCATCAGAAATTTGGCATGAGAATATCCTTTTTAACCGGTGCTACGCCTCTCAAGACCTTTGGTCAAGTGTATTCTCATTTCATTTTTTATTCATTTTCGTATGATTTTAGACTTTGTGCCTGATGTTTGGAATGTCACATGAAGCATTGACATCTGTAAAAGTAGCCAATTTGACATGTGCATCTCTGTGAACATGTTCTTTAGTTGCAGTGGTCTGGAAGAGAAAACAATGAAGATGTTCACAGAAAAAAATGACAATGGAAAAGGGAATCAAAGAGAAACATGAAGTATTGACATCTATGAAAGTTGCGGATTTGACATGTGTGTGTGTGTGTGTGTGTGTTTTATTGGAAGAGGGGCTCGGAAGGAGGAGACGGTGATATGGAAGACCATACATCACGTAGGGAAAAATCACCTGAAATTCACCTGGTCGAATTTCTTTTTTTTTAAATGAATATCGAGGTTTTATCTGCAAAGAGATCATATAAAGGAAAATTATATGAATAAAATTGTTAGATCACCAAAACCGAACGATATGTTCAAACATTTGAAGTGAAACTAACTCACTGTAACAATGACTTTACTCTCCAGACTTCTCATCAAGCAGTCGGTAAGGAATTCTCCCCCAATAGGAGATGTTGCGACAGCCTGCAAAAAATAAATTTTAACAAAAGATTATGGTGCAAAACTAAAATGAGAACCCAAATATAGTTATTTGGCATTCATTACCACTGATGTATTTTAAATTCTGTCAATCTATGATGCTAGAACTTTTAACTTTCAAATGACCACTCAGAATCACTATCCCCTATTCGTAGAAACAAATAAGACAGGTATGAAGAGAGAGAGAACAATCTCAACTACAATAATTTTCTAAGCTAAAGACTATCATCCTCCAAAGAAATGCATTCATAAACATGTGAGAATATGTTTTCTTTTGAGGTTTTAACATCAACAAGCAGCTGTCAGATGAAATTCTGTCATTTCAGGTTCAAATATATTGTGCTACATATTTGATCAAACTTCAGCAAGACAGCAGTGAAGTTCTACATTCCTTAATGCTTAAAAGAAATGTAAAGGATTTCCTCAAACAAAAATCAACATCTTGTGTTTAGTGGAAAAACTGTAGACATGTGCAGACAAATACTATGGGCTTAGCAAGCCCCACAAGTTGACAATGGGTACTTAGACCCATTCTTATCAATACATCCATAACATTACATATTGCCAATGTGGGATGGGGTGTCACATTCACCCCCTCTTATCCCCACTAGGCTCAAACCCAAAAGTTAGCCCAGAATGCTCTGATACTAACTGTCACACCCTAGACCCTTGAGCCCAAAACGCAACTATGGGCCTAACAGCACCCACAGCCAACTACTAAGTAACCGTTCTCGCTATGCTAAAATGGATATTCCAAATTGATAATAGATACTTAATCCATTCTTATCAATACATCCATGACTTTACATATTCCCGATGTGGAATGGGGTGTCACATATTATTACATAGCCAAATAAAGATTCCCTCAAACCATCTCCTCTCCAAAATCTTTCAATCAAACAAGCACATACAAAGTGATCACTGCATCCCTCTTCTTACAATTCTCCAACATAAAACCCATACTGAAGTACCTGAACTGAAGATCATCAATGATGCCTAAGAAAGAGAGCAAATAGAACAGGACAGGAATTTAATTGTCAAACCAAGAAAGATCCATTTGTCAGATCCGGAATTGATAAGATCCCCCAGGATGCTCCAAATAGACAATTACAAAATCGACTAGGCTTAAAAAGAATACCTTTTGAAGGACATATCCATCATGCACTGGGGCAACTGTGGTAGATCCTCCACCACTGAATCAATCAATTGTTCACAACAACAAAAGTTCAGTTTCTGATATAAGAATTAAAAGTACAGTGACAAGAGAGAGAACAGAAGAAAATCCAAACTGAAGGATTACAGAAAAGGAGGGAACAAAAGAATCTCCCAATACAAAGAGCTAAACCCTTTGACATAATAGTAGACTAAAAGAAACAAAGCAAAAACCCACAACCATTTCCTTTGTGAATCATCACAAGTTACAGTTTCAATAATTGCAAGGAAGACCTTGCCTTCAGAATTGGTCAATGGACATGTGATATAAGATAAACAGTATATATCATAAGAAGTGAGATTCTGTGACAGATCCAAAAGACAGATACTTGGTGGCAGAAGTTGGGTATAAACTGGAGTAGAAGAGATGAAAGAAAAAATAGAAAAACTAGATGGACAGACCTATTTTAACTCAGATTGCAGGGCAGGCAATAACTGGAGCTATATGCTTTTTTGAAACAAAATAACAAGTAAACACACAAGTAATTTAAGTATCCGAGAAATTTAGCTTGACCAAGATGAAATGAGTAAAGAGAATAATGCAGCTTAAATTCAAACCAACATAAAAACCTTATGAGAAAGAAAAGAGTAGCTGTTAGCAATACTCTTACCTATCAACTACTAAAGAAGTGGCACGTCCTGATGCAAAAGATGTGAGAACCTGGCATGACCAGATCATGTCAAACAATATCAGTTATGATTCATAGGAAAAGGAAAGAAAAAAAGATGATCTTGCAGCATATTTCTCTGTTAAAACATTTTATCTACAAGAAACAAACAGGAAATGGATACAAAAACTTACAGCATTTTTGGCCAAAAATAATGCAGGAACCTGGTATTTCTCAAACATGATCTCTGCTCCCCTGTTAGGTAGCTTGTCAGCGAAGCACAATGGCGCACAAATCATTATACCATAAAACCTTTTTCATTTTTTCTTTTCTGGGTCTGCCTTCTCTTATAAATTTAGATACATTACATAGGAAAACATTTTCAGGGCTGAATTATTCACTTTACCACTAAGACAAGAGGAAACTTATTTTTCTTGAAAAAAAAGTTTGACAGGGATGTAGATGTTCAGTTTCACATGAAAAACCAAATGAAGATCACTGAGGCACACTCCAAACAGACAAAAGTTACTTGTGACTGTTGTACCATATATCAATGCAATATATAAATGAATGCAGCAAGCCCCTTCCAGCATAAAGGTATAGGTTTATGAATAAAGTGCATGTGTATGCAGATAAAACGGCTTGAAAACATTAAAATAAAGGGTTCTGGCTTTATGCTCACTTTTCTCTCTGTTGCTGCGTAGTAACACATGGTTCAGCAAGTAGCATTGGATGCTCCTTAGGATCAATCAACAGGCAGTCCCTACAAATAACAGAGCAAGCAACAATGTTATTTTAATAATCCAAACCAATTTAAACACATGAAGAAAAAGGAAGGGGGAAAAAGGTGCAGTTACTTGTTTGGATGTACAAGAAAAAAGAAAATAAAAATACAAGGTTCCACTTGGCAGATACAAATTATAGGAAACTAAAAGATGCATCTACAAATTATAGGAAACTCAAGTCATCTACAGGATTTCAAATCTTAATTCTATTAAGAGAAGAATAGAACAAAGAAATATATGCCATTAACAATTAAGAGAGAACTATTGCTTCAAAGAAACGGTAAAATTACTTGAATGCATGATCCCATATGCTTTCAACAATATCCCAATCAGCAACTATTCCATCCTTGAACGGTGATAACATCTGTACAGGCACATATCGTGTGATTATTTTGTCGAACACTTGAGAACCAAAACTACACTAAGAAATTTTGCAGACTGACCTCCATGTGATCCCGGCGGTAACCCAAGGCTTGGGAGCCTACATACAGTTTCCGCTTACCCTTGGCTTTGGAATCTGAAATCGATCCAGCATTCTTATCCGAGTTGCCAGGTTCATCAATTTCCATTTGGTCAACTGATCCAACCACCTAAAACAAATATAATTTCAGGATAACAAATACCATAATAACGTAATGGCTGCAAAAGAAACATATATGAAAGGGAAATAAATATTTGCCATTGAATGTGCATATTTACCCATTGAACATAAGATAGCTCATAACCACATGATGAAGCCTATATGGAGTGCAAGAATAGTTTAAAACCCTTTTCAGCTGGCAATCTTCACACCGAACAATGCCTGAAAACCTTTTCACCTCTTTACCAACAAATAGATATCCATAGTATTACTTCCTAGATTAAATCCAGTGGTCTATTGTCAGGAATACAAAAGTTCTTAAATTCCAGTGTATGTTGTTTACTTCCTCTGTCCCTATGGATATTAAATTACAAAAGTTATAGGAATGAGAAACAACTTCTGTTTGCTTGTGCATAGAAGGATAAACACATATGATAATACCTACTTTTTAATCAGCAGTCCTTTAGGGACCTTACAGTAGAAAAAGAACCAACTCTGAATTTGGATGCACTCACTGACCAATACCAGATAAATAATGCAGTCATTGACGAAACCCCTTGTGCCTCTAGAAAACAAATATCTATGGGAGGTTCAGAGAAAAAATCAGGTAAGGAATTTTAAAATCCAAAAGTGAGGATATGTTCCCTATAGTGCATCTTCGAGGTAAATTTAGACATGATCAATAACTAGAAATGGTCATGGTACTATCTTTTCCTGATGATTCATTACATCATAGATATGAAAGTGTCATATATAGTTCAATTATAACTACATCAAACCTTACAAAGGACCCCTAGCAAGCACAAGATGTTCAAATGAATCATGTAATGCCATGGTAATAAAACCTTAGGCTTCTCTTGGACTTAAAGTCCCAAATGTAGCAGAGCACAAACTCTTGATATTTGTAGGCCACAGTTTGATGCATTCTATCAATTAAGAACTCCTCCAGAGGAAAAGCGAAGCAGAATTCCAATTTTTCACATGCTAATAATGATATACTTATCTTTAATGACAACTTTATGCATTTAAGTTTACAACTTGGGATGATCTCCACATCTTAAATGACCGTAATCTATCTGCTTCAGAGCATCACTTCCTTAACTCCAACCTTTTTGTCCATGCTCGTTACAGTCAAAAACAATAAACTACAAAATATTTCTTAGATTCTAAAAACCACAAGGAACTTTGAATTGTGGGTCAAATCACCATACCTTAAAATAAGAGAGAGAGACTTTTTCGTTTTTCCCCGTTTTTTTTCCTTTTTGGGGACCCTTAGAAAATCAGAATTCATCAAGTTTACCATAACCTCCAAAAAATAGTAATCGTCTATTTCTTTCCCTTGCCTAAAGTCTAAATACAGCTAAAAGCCTACAACCCCACTCCAACCCGAGAACAGATATAACAAAGAAGATTCTTTTCATACCAAAAAGGATTTTCTTTAGCCCAATACAGGAAATATTTACTGCTCAAAAACACTTAAATAAGTGACTGCACAAACTAGGACACTATAAATACAAACTTTATTTTCTTTTCCTATGTATAAGTCATAAATCCACATAAATTTATGAATGATGAAAACTAATTCAACACAAAATAACAGAACGAGAGCTACATTGCCAACATCACACCAGTAAGGGCAAACATTTCATCAAATGCACACAATTAACTAGTTCAAATTCTACACTTTCTTCCTACCGATGGAAAAACAGCTTTGGGAGCATCTTCTCCAGCATAACCAGCTTTACAAGTGTGGGAACCTAGGTCGACCACAATTGCCGATACCTCATCTACAAAAAACACAAAAAAAGAAGGCAAAAAAAGCAGTATCAAGGCTGTGAATCGCCTATATCCCTCAGAATGTGTGAGAGAGATTTTTTATTCTTACCACCTCCGTACATGATCGCTGTCAGATGCTTCTGGTGATTCGGGAAGTTTCTTCTGTGAATTTTCGCTCCAAACAGTGTTCATCCGTTCCACGAGGGCTTTTGTTGAGGTTTTGAAAGAATCGGGGCAACCGAAGATCAGAACCGGATCTTGTCGGATTGGATCCGTGACGCTAGTTTGGAGTTTTTTGGGGGAGTGAAAATAACTTTTTTTTTATAGTTAAATTTTATATTAAATATATTTAAATTAAGGATAAAATAATTATTACAAAAGTTTATTAAACCTTTCTGTTTTCTTCTCTTCATTTCTTCCTACTTTTGGGATGATATTACATCTTCTCTTAGAGGGCTCGCCATCCCTCCAAACTCCCAAACAAAATTATTTCTCCCTTTTCTCTTCAAATCTCTTCTTTTCTTTCTTTCCATCCAAACTAGTCATGAGTAAAATAAAAGGTAAAACAAGAGGCACAAGCAATGTTTTTTTTTCAAATTCAACCATGAGATCTAGGTAGGAGTGGAGGTACTACTTTTCTAAAAAATTTTTATTTGTTTTTAATGCAATCTCGATTTGTTTTCCTTAAAAGAAAATTGTTTTAAAAAAATGAGATTGGACAAACTCGAAAAATCTATTATTCAATAATTCAATTTTAATTGAATCCTTATTAACCATGTTTTAAAAATCGAACATGACATCAAACCGAAAAATTACTAATTTATGGATTAATAGTCAAACCACAATGAATAATAATTAAATCAATAATATTATAATAAAAAAATATAATTTTATAAATAAATTTTTTTATTAATAATATAAGTTATAATAATTTTATAATACAATATTATTCAAATCAAATTTATAATGATGATATTAATAGCTTTTTTGGAATTAATAATTAAAAATTCTATTTTATAGTGATTTAAATATGATAATTTTTAGTATGGAATCTGGATATAACTTCACAATTATAAGATTTTTTATTTATTGATTAATATTTAATAATATAATATATTTTGAGTAAATTTTTTTCATTTTAAAATAACTAAATGAGTAAATTTATGGAGCGATTTTATGATAGTGCCAAATGGGATAAAGATTTTAAATTTTGATCACTGTTTTAAGTTGCATAATTTTTAACTAAGAGGGTATTTCTTTGGACCAATTTACCCTTAAACTAGACAGGAAAGTATAAAACAATCCGTAAATGATACGAAGGTATGAGTTGTTAGTTTACTAAAAGAACGAGTTATTGTCTACAGTGACACATAAATCCCTCCACTT
>JAOXNR010025690.1:0-24430 GCA_028571225.1 Parsonsia alboflavescens | reverse complement strand
GATGTCATTGCGAAAGATCGACAGAAACTATTTCACACCTCTTTGGTAACTGCTCATTAATAGCACAGGTATGGACAAATTTCAACCAAGCATTTGGAATCGCCAGTGGCTCCCCAAAATTGGTAGATCAACTGCAAACTTGGCAACTACAAAAACAACGGATAGGACTACTGGCAACACTTATTCCCGTACTCATCTGCCATGAAGTTTGGGTGGTTCGGTGCACTGCCTTATACTCCGATGAGACCAGCAGTAGCAGGAAGATCCTCAACAAGATCATTTGGTAGCTATATCACATTAAGAAGGCATATTCTCTACCCATCTTAGATAGTCTATTTCATAAGCTTTTACCTTAACTTTCTTTACTACAATCTTTGTGAGGCCTTTTGCCCCTCTCAATTTAAATCCAATAAACGGGTAGGGGTCTGCCTAACCCCCCATCCTTTGACGGTTTAAAAAATAAAAAAAAAAAAACCTTCTTGGAGCAAACAACACAAGAGCCGAGCCTAATCTTTCAAAATATATATGGGATAGGGTAGAACCAATTCTAAGGGCCTGACCCTTTTTGACAATTCTAGATGCTAATGAACAATGCCAAGAAATGTAGAACAAGAGACGGTAATTGGCTGACAGGACAAGAGGAAATAGAACAAGAGGCGGTGCAATTCTTCACGGTTTTGTTGACAGAAGATGTCGGTTGTCAGCAAGATCCACACAAGTTTACTACTGCAATTCCGAGGGAGATTTCTCAAGAGATGAACATGGAACTCTCGACTCTACCAAATTTGGAGGAGGTTCGGGCTGCCGTTTTCTGCTTGGAAGGAGATAGTGCAGCAAGGGTAGATGGCTTCCTAGGAAAATTTTTCACATCCTTTTGGGATCTTATTAAATTCAACATGTTGCAGGCAGTCTAGGATTTTTGGTTGGGAGTTCAGATGCTGCAATACTTCATAGCTACCCAGATTGTTCTTATTCCGAAGAAGGACAATCCGTCATCTTTTGCTGATTTTCGACCAATTAGCCTTGTAACTTTTCGGCAAAGGTAATTGGGAAGGTACTTTCTCTATGACTAGCGAAGTTGCTCCCCACTTTGATTTGTCCGAATCAGGGAGGTTTTGTGAATTGCAGGAATATATCTAATAACATATTGTTGGCGTCGAAGTTAATTCACTCATTGAATAGGAAGTGCATTGGGGGAAATAAGATTTTAAAGCTTGATATGTTGAAAGCTTTTGATAGGGTAAAATGATCTTTTCTTTTGGAGGTATTAGGTAAATATGGATTCAGTCGTCACTTTCTGAATCTTATATTTAACTATTTGGCTTTTAATAAGTTCAATATTATAGTCAATGGGAAATTATGTGTTTTTTTTTCCTTTCCACAAGTGGTGTTCATCAAGGGGATCCCCTATCTACCACCTTGCTCATATTGGCCATAGAAGTGCTCGCTCGGGGTTTGAATAGATTATTGTATCTTTCTCCGGGAGGGATTCTAATATTGATTAAGCATGTGCTTTCTACTATTGCAATTACTAATCCTTCACAGCAAGTAATTCGAAAAATAGAATGACAATTTGCTTACTTCTTTTGGGGACATTCGGAATTCGGTAGGAACAGACATTGGTGCAGCTGGAGCTTCATCTCTTGATCTTATGTAAAAGGGGGTTTGGCAGTTTGATCTCTAGATCAAGTGGTCATGGCCCAAGGCTTTAAGTTGTGATGGAAATTTCGATCCTCAAATTCTTTGTGGGCTAAATACTTGAAGATGAAATATGGGTTTCAGCCGGTAGAGGACCTGACTGAAAGAGGTTTCCGAGTATGGCGACGTATGCAACAGTCTTTTTCTTGGGCAGAATCACTGATAGTATAGGATGCAGACGGGACTTTCATCTGGAATTTGTCTTCCTCAGGGAGTTTCAACGTCTCTAATTGTATCTTGGCCTTGGAGGAGGAAGAGTTGGAGAATACCGCTGCTGAGCTCTTATTGCGTTCGAAGATTCCGCTGTCATGGTCTGTATTCATGCGGAAGCTAAGTAATAAGTATTTGAAGACAGATGACATGAGATCTCGACTAGGCTTTCATCTAGCATCTCGATGTCACTGTGCAGAGTCAAGAGAATCAATTCAGCACCTTTTTGGACGCTACAAGATTGCTACAACAGTATGGGCTCATTATTGCCATGCCTTTGGAGTGGTTGATGGTTCAGAACTGGCGGATAGACTGCAGCAATGGAGTAATCAGTTGCGAAGATTCTGTACTTTGGCAAAGCTCATTCCCTTGCTAATTTGGGTGGCTCGGTGCGCATTCCACTTTTCTGCTGAGACCAGTAGTATCAGTAAGATTATTCACAAAGCCAATTCATAGCTTTATCACATAAATAAGGGATACAACTTGCCCATTTTGAATACATTATTTAATAAATTTTACCTTAGCTAGGTTTGAACGTGATTTTCACTCTTCATTTGCTTTGTTAGGCTTATGCCCATTTATTTTCTTTCTTTAATAAACAGGTAGAGGTCAGTGCCTAACCACTCTCTTGGGACGGTTTATTAAAAAAAAAAAAAAACAATGCCAAGAAAATGTACGTAATTCCTATTTAATTGATAGAGACACCTAATATTAATCTATGAAAGGAAGGAAAGATTATAAAATATGAAATTATCCGTATGCATGATAGCATTTGTGATTAGCCAAAGAGTCAACCACCGTATTATCTTTTTTTGGTAGACATGCTTGATATACTAAAAGATCCTTACACCTAAATGTGTTGGATAGAATGAATAATATAGTAAATAATCCAAGGAATAAAAACACTTTTGTGAATTATATAAATGTTAATTTCATAATCTCCTTGAATTTTGACAGTAGGAAATCTTAGTCTTCTTGTATATTCTAACCTTGATGAGTTGAAGGTTCTTGTGGAATAATCAAGGTGCATTCAAGAGCCTAGCAAGAACACAGCTAGATAATTTTTTTTATTTTTTTTTTTTAAATACAGCTGGAAATCCTTTTTGAATGTGGATTTTATAACCAATGTAATAAAA
The DNA here is from genome assembly GCA_028571225.1 of Parsonsia alboflavescens. Classification (NCBI taxonomy): domain Eukaryota; kingdom Viridiplantae; phylum Streptophyta; class Magnoliopsida; order Gentianales; family Apocynaceae; genus Parsonsia; species Parsonsia alboflavescens. The sequence goes on along the minus strand of JAOXNR010025690.1, from coordinate 21,386 downwards.
AAAATCCATAGATAACAAAACAGAAAAATACAACCAACACACAACAATTATTCTCAGAAAAACTAAGTCATTGTACTTGAACAAAATCACCAAGAGGACCTCGGTTCAGCATCTATCCATAAGCAGTTCTTTCCAAAACTCTGAATGCAACGACTTATAAAAGTAGCCTAAAAATGAACCAAAATAGGTTTTTACTCGTAGTGAGTATTATGTAATAAATAAAGATTTTGTAGTTTTCCAATTATACAGTGTCTTGGATTAGGTTTCTGTCTTCCTTTTAATCTACTTTTCATATTCTGATCCACACGTAGAGCGACAGCAAAAATGTATAATAACGATATTTACTTAGAGATGCGTGGAAAGTTATTGGTGATTGTTAGTATAAAAGAATGACATTAAAAATTAAATGTAAGTGATAAAAGGTAACACAGAATAATATCTTTATTCAAAAAAATTCTTTACAGAAAATGAAAATGAAACATATGTCACCCACTACCCACATAAATTTATACCATACTAGTGCAAAGACTTTGTAATTTCATGTATTTGAATTTCCGTCAATTTCATTGATTTGAGAAATTAGGGTTTAAAATTCAAGGCTGGATCAAAGAAGACAAAGAATCGTGAATTTGGCAACCAAAAAAGAGGATTGACGTATTGGGAGGCAATCAAAAAGCCTAAAAGGAAAATGGATGGAAGTTCAATAATAACTCTACCAATTTTGCAATGTGTCATAAATGTCAAGCTATAACCTTGAGTTCAAGCCCTAATCTTTTTGTCCCTTTTATAATTTTTTTTCCTTTTTTGAATTCATTTCTATTATTAATTGATACCAGGTTTTTTTTTTCCTTATTGCCTTCCGAGTTATTTTTGCCTTGGGTGGATTGTTCGATATTCGATTGTGATTGTTCTGATGGATTTTGATTTTATATTTGCTTGTCTGCAGAATTTTATATGTGGTGATTCTTGAATTTGACTAAGGGAAGCGGGAGAGGGAAGAAATGGAGGTTCTGGTCCCAAAATAGTTGTGATTTCTGTTTACAGCTTACTTCAATGATGCTCAAAGGCAAGCCACCAAAGATGTCGGAACTATTGCTGGGTTTCATGTGGCTCGGATTATTAACTGCAGCAGCAATAGAGAGAAGGAAAGACTGAAACACATTAACAATGATCATAAGATTGCTGTTGTGATCCACGCATAAAAGAACCAACTTCTATAATTGACCTTTTTTTTTTCAGTCCTTTCATACATGACATGATTAACTTCTGAACAGTAAACTCCCAATTTTGGCAAAAATTACTTATTAATGTATTCTCTACGGGAATATTTTCCACTTAATATCCACATCCAATTTGGATCACTGCACTGACAAACATATATTCAGTGACATCATATTCAGTCTTAAATTCACTTAACTCCCAATTTGGACTTAATATTCAGTCTTAAATTCACTAAGATTGAATTACAGAACAACAAAAGGGGAAAGAAAAGAAGAATGATAGATTGATTGAAGAATAACAAACCTTATTCTGCATTGTGGCTAACTCTATTCCTGTGCGTGACACCATATATTTTGACAGCAACTTTCACAAGCTCTGGTCTAAATGTTGTGGTAATGAACTGTGTGCTTGCCATGTCAGCCATGCGTCAAACCACATCTGTGGAACAAAGTTAAGGAATCACACCGTTGACCAAAGAGAACAATTTCTCCATCCACACCATGGAATCGATCTGATGCTCGGCTTAGTGAAATTGTTGCTTCAGAAGTTAGCAGCTTTCCACATCTACTGCACGACAATCACAATGTTCCATGGAGTTTATGATGCTATAACATTTCACATCAGAAGTATGATCTCTGATGATACTGAAATAAGTAAGAAAATTAACCACTGGGACACTTATGGCAAATAACATGAAATACTGATAGCAACCCTAGTTTCCACCAGATAACACAAAATAACTATCCTAGCTTAAGAAAATACCACAGATAAGAGAGAAGATTTTTCAATAACACATAATATGCTCTACTCTCTCTCTCATAACACATAAAAAACATTAAAGATAAATAAAAATGAAACCTCCAAAATCTGAGGACTGAGAAAGTCTCTATAGAATATAAGACAATTGATGGTTCTTACATCATCGACATGAAAGTGCTGAAATCCTGCATGACACGGGAATGTTCGAAACTTGGATAAGGATACTTCCAACTGCAGTTCTGTATTGCAGATCCAGAGCAACATCTATCTCATCAAAGAGATAGAATGGAGCAGGATCACACCGCTGCATAGCAAATATCAGTGCCAGTGCCGTCACAGTTTCTGACCCCAGATAACTGTTTCATTGATTGAGTCTCCCCTTGCCCTGTAAAAGAAACCTGCATATTTCAAAAGTATATCTGCAAATGGCAATATAGCATAACCACTGATCTTTTTTCCCGTTTTCCCGTGGAGTATTCCTGATTCGATATCTTCCAGCGTAATCGACACTTTCGTTTTAAAATAAATTCTTTCATTTCATTGTTTAATGACATTGAAAGCAAAATAGGCAGGATGGAATTACGACTACAAAATTCATTCAAGGATGTCTAAATATACTTAAACTAGTCCTTGCCTGAATGAACAGCTTTAGAAATACCGAAAAGAACATTGATTATCCATGCCTTCACTATAACACCAATGTATTTATTGAGCCCTCCATCCACTTCATGAACCTCATCATCCTCAGCTTCATCTCCATCCGGTAAGTGCGCCAAAAGCAATCAACACACCAAATGTGACAGACTTTTTTCTTCTTTTTTAGTTTCCACCACAGTTTTTCTGGAGCAAGAAGAGTGTTCTCTCAATGCAACCTGTACATCTTTGGTTTAGGTTGCAGATAGAGAATACCTGACCTCAAAAGGTAGTATGGCTCTAATACCATGATAAATTTCCACCTCCTCAAAAAGTTTAAGCGTATATAGAAAGTGAAAATTTAACAATCAAAGCCTCTGGTCGCAGGATAACCAGCTTATGGGAAGCCATGGTCAAATTGACCCTTTAACCTCTGGCATCTGAGCTTATAACTAAACATGCTTTTATGGGAAGCATAAATGTTGATACCAAGGCATCAGAGAAGCAGTATATGTGTTAAAATATTTGCTTAGACCTAACTTAACCACAAAAGCTAGCTCAAGGGGAAAAAATTGCCCAAGTCCCTGTACCCTATAATATGCCCTTTCACATGCCCGATGTGGGATTCCCTCACTGGGATTCACAACACACCCCCTCACGCCCAGGACTGGATATCTAGAGTGTCAAATTCAACATAGGGGCCCAACATCGGCAGACAAACACAGGCTTTGGTTCTGATAAAATGTTAAAATATAGGCTTGGGCCTAACTTAACCCCAAAAGCTAGCTCACAAGTCTGGCACTAAAACTGACTACTTGACCTAGACAGATGACCCTTTCGACAATGATCAAGAAAAGCAATAGACGGAAGCAAAGATGTTGAAGAGGCAGCAAACTCTTTGTCTAGAAGATATAACCCATTAGACTCACTTCCCCACCAATCTTCTGTCCAGTCCTTAGGTCTTGAAACACACAAAGTGAAGCAGAGAAAGTTACAGAGCAATTCAAACTCTTGGTCAAAGCACTAACAGACAATAGATTGTAAGAGAGTGAGGAAGACATAGAATATTGGATAAAGAGAAACCAGGTCCAAGACTAGCAACACTAGTTCCCGTAATCCGAGATTGGGACCCATTAGCAAATGTAACAAGTCGAGTGGTAGTGGATGGGACAGATTGAACTGAAGACAGTAACTTAGAATTGCCAATCATATGACTAGAAGCTCCGGAGTCAATGACCCAAGAGTTAAAAGTATGTGGAGCAAGACAAGAAGTACTTCCTGTTTTATCGTGTGACAGAGTAGCAGTTAGAGAAGGAGTAGCCACCTATTTAGATCGTACTAAGGCATCATATTCAGCATGAGACAAAGTAGTGGCACCAGACTTAGAACTATGAGATTCCAATACTGGCAAGGTAGAGTCCTCTATCTCAGCATATGCAGCAGAATGGTGAGCTCATAGCTCTGGATACTTACTGTAACAGTAAGGTTCAGTGTGTCTAAAACGGTGACAGTATGTACACTGCCTACTATCAAGACCCAAGAAGCCACCTCCTCTAAATCCACCGATATTACCACGAGCAAGACTACAGATAAAAGGAGCACGACCACAGCCTCGACCTCGATTACCTGCATCTCCTCTTCCACTACTACCAATACTATGATAATATCCCTAAGTGACAAAGGCTGTAGATTCAAGCGAAGCACTACCTGCACCAGAGGTAGAATCAGACCATTGGGCACGAGAATACACTTCATCAACCTTTGGCAAGGAACTCTTGGAAGTAATCTGTTGATGCAATATCTTATATGTATCAGAACATCATTAAACCAACCAAACCAGGCATAGGGTGACTGCTTCAAACCATAGAGAGCCTTCCGAAGACAACAAACCAAATTCTCCCCCTGAGCAACAACCCTAAGAGCTTGCTCCATGTAAACCTCTTTAGCCAAGTCACCATGAAGAAATGCATTCTTCACATCTAATTGATGTAAAGGCCAACCATAATGAACCGCCAAAGAAATAAACACCCGAACAGAGGGGATTTTAGTCATAAGGGAAAATGTATCATCATAATCAACTCCATAAACCTGAGTATAGCCCTTAACCACTACGCGGTCTTTCAACCTGTCCACAGAACCATCAGCACGGGGTCTTAATAGTAAACACCCAATGACAACCAGCGGGATGTTTGCCAATGGGTAATGGCACACGATCCCAAAAATGATTATCATGCAATGCCTAAATTTCATCAACCATAGCACAATTCCAGCTAGGATGAGCAACAACCTCAGTAACTATACGAGGCACAAGCAAATTAGCAATAACAGTAACAAAGGAAGAATAGGAAGGAGATAAACGATCAAAGGTCATATAAGAAGATAATGGTTGACGATTACCGCAAACACCAGAAAAACGAACAAGAAGCTTACTAGCCCAGACCGATCGCCCTTCCGAAGAGCAATGGGAAGAGAATCGAAGGGAGTAGAGGGTGGATTAGCAAGAGCAGGAGCTACCTGATCAGTAGGGGAACCAAGTGTTGATGGAATCTCAGAAGGTGAGAGCTTCTTGAGCCGGACATACACTTGATCATGACAAGGTACAAGATGAGTGGAAGCAGACGCAGAGGTGGGAAAAGAGTTGGGTAAAGGAGGAGGTGGAGACTTGGGACGATCATGGGAAGAAACAGTCCGAGGATAATAAGACTCATCTTCAAAAAAAGTAACATCCAAGGACACTAAGACATGGCAAGTGGCCAGATTATAACATTTGTAGCCCTTCTGAGTCCGGGAGTAACCCACAATGATACATTTTTCAGCATGGGGGGACAACTTATCTAGACCAGGTGTAAGACACTAAACAAAATAAGTGCAACCAAACACGTGAAGAGCAAGGAATAAAGAAGTCTAACTGGGTGAACAATAGAAAAAGGATTCTCTCCTTTTAACATAGATGATGGTTGATGATTAATCAAATAACAAGCAGCTAACATGGCATGACCCCTAAAATATTTGGGAAGATATGTGTATATCAGTAAACACCTACCTACATCTAACAAATGATGATTCTTCTGCTCGACCATTCCTTTTTGCTGTGGAGTATACGAGCAAGAAGTCTGATGAATAATGCCATGATCAGTCAAAAAAGATTGAAAACCAGAGGAAACAGACAGTTACTCTTTGGCATTATCAGTTCTCAAGCACATAATAGAAATATTGTACTGATTCAAAACTTCAAAATAGAAAGTACAAAAACATGTAAAAACTTCAGTATGATCTTGAATGAGAAATAACCAAGTCATCCGAGAAAAGTCATCAACAAAAGTGACAAAATATAAAAAAACTTGACATATCACTTATATGACATGAGCCCCACACATTAGAATGAACAAGTTCAAATAACTGAGAAGCGCGACTACTAACACGAGAAGGAATAGATACACGTTGGTGTTTAAATATGAGCTTGGACCTAACTCTACCCCAAAAGCTAGCTCAAGGGGGGAAGATTGTCCAATACATCCCCTCACCCCCGGGGCAGGACATCAAGCTTTTTTGTTTTTTTTCCTCTCTGATACCATTTTAAAATATGAGATTACGCCTAACTCAACCCCAAAAGCTAGCTCAAGGAGGAAGGATTGTCCAAGTCTCTATATACTACAATAAGCTCTTACACATACCCGATGTGGGATTAACAACACGCTCTCTCACTGGGATTCACAACAATATGAAAATGCAAAAGAAAACATCACAAACAGTAAATTAGTAACGTGTAGCTTCTGAGGAAAACAACAATACAGATTAGCAGATAGAAAAGTATGCATGAATGGCATATAGAAATTCACAGACTAAACAAACCTTTTCTTTATCATGACCAATAATCCATGACCACGTTGCACAAGTTCAGAGAATATTTCCCCAAAATGCTTAGCCACACCTTTTAAAGTGTGCTCAATTGATTCTTCTTTACTCGAATCCAAAACTTCTATAAGCTCTTGAATTTCTGCTATGGTAAACCAAAGAGGACCTGATACAAAGTACCCTCTCAAACATGGACATAGTGATTTAACCAAGACAGTATTACAAACACTGAACTACCCAATCTCCTGCATCTAATTCCACTTGCCTTTTTTGGAGCTGTTCTCGATGCTCTATAAAGTTCACATACTGATCAAGTGCCTTTTTGTTTACATGGCTAAACTGCTGCAGTTGCTCATTACATTTGTGTAGCAATTTTTGCAATTCTTTGCTGCTCTTCCTTTTGTACCTATAGTTTATCATGGGACAGGAAAGAAAGTGCCAACACTTTAGAAGCATAGAAAACTGAAAAATCAGTTTGTTTCATACACCATGCGACTTCTACCTTTAAATAAGTAGAATTACGTTTAAAATAGAGATAAATGACAAAATCCTAAAATCAATTGCCATAGTGAATACAACATGCAAGTGACCTGTTGCTATGAATAATTCCTTGTCCAAAGATAGATTTACAATCAAATTATTTACTGCTTTCTTTCCAGAGTCCCCCCCCCCCCGTCCAATTTTCGATGGCACTATTGTCATATCTAAAAAAAGCAAAAGAAAAACCAATTGTTTATCAACAAATCCAAATGCGAATCTATCATGTCCTGAACCATGAACAAGCATCAGTGAAAGTATAGCTAGAGGAGGCCACAAGTTATACACAAAGCTCCATCATATATTGACCATCACCATATCGACAATGCATGAATTCCAGCGAAAACCTTTAATTAACAGAAATATGCCTTTCAAAAGCAACCAAACACAAAGGACTAAATTCAAGGATTTTCTTTGAATACTCATCTTCTTTAGCAACATAGAAATTTCTATTACTCACTAGTTGTTCCAGTTCTTTTGCTTCATTTTTAAGGGTACTCTGATACTTATCTTCATCAGACTGCACCAAAAAAAAAAAAAGAAGCATTCAGCTTCTGCTTGAGGCAAACAAGAAAAGACAAAATCAGGATAACTTTATCTTATCTTAATCGCCTTTAATCTCCTTCAGTTTCTTGTTCTGTTCATCTATACTTTCAAAAACTATTGGAAAACCAAAAAGCAAAGCAGAAATTTCTCAGAAATACAAGCAAGGAGAAATACTGAAGCAAGGAAATAGAAATAAAAACCCCACTTTTTTGCTGCTTTCAACCAAGAGATTGACATCCATCAGCTCGTGCCATTTCAGTTCGTCCTCACCAAGTAAAGTATCACCATCAACGGAAAATTTTATTGCCTATAACTCCTATTTCGGCCTTACAAGATTTGTTGAAAGATTCATCTCCAGATCCGCTTTTCTCGTCTCAGTCTGTATATAAAAACATGAGAACTAACTATAAAATATCTAGCCTTTTGCAACTAGTTACGAATGAATCAGCAAAAAGCAACAAGCCTTCAAATGTTCTCGATTGGTTCTGCATGCTATAAGCTTTTCCTCAAGATTTGTTATTTCAGGATGGAGCTAAGAAAAAGAATCTCTGTCAACATCTCATCATGTTTCATGACAATGTTAGCTCTTAACTGTTCAATCTGAGTCAGAACATTTGAAAGCATCTTTTCCTGTGGATGCATAGTCAATGTGCGAATTGTTAGGATGACAGTCTAGTGAAAACAACAAAAGAAGTAGTTTGTGGAGTTTGATAGACCTTCTTTTCAACAGATATATAAATGGATTGCTTCTGTTTATTAGCATTAGAAACATCCTGTCGGAGCTATTCCAATTTTGACTTGTCATAAGCTTGCTTGGCATCATTTTTCTGCTGCTCAGCAGCAAGTTCATTAATTTTCTGGTCCATCAGTGGGAAAAGTTCAGCTAAAAACAAATGATGAACATTTGACAGAACTATGTTCACCCAGACTCCAAACCATGATCACTAACAGTGTTTCGAATGAGACTATCACGAGAGCATAGAGGTAGTCATAACCCTGGACCTTTTTCTTCAGCAGCAGTAACATAACACTGGTGCATAAGATAAGCAAGTATGTGTAGGATATGCCCTAAGAACATATGATGATTTTACTTAGTTGGCATAACTTTGTATCATGATGCTATTTATATCAGTATATAATTTACTTTTATATCTGCGTTTCATTAAATAAATTATGTAATGTCCTTAGAATAGTTTATTTCTATTCTTAAAACATCCCTAGTCAGGTGTTATTGAGAATAGGATATCAATTACGCGCTGAGATTAGTATGTGCTGATTGATGACAGTCGCCATGGATATCAAATCATCACATAGGTACACGTAGAGTACCGTGTACTGGATTGACCCACCATGAAATCACTTCATGGATTGTTATATGAGTGTCGTGAGTGATTTCATTGGGATAATTATGTCTCATCTTTTGACTTGAGTTCATCAGAGATTCCTGCATGAAAGATTTCATACTTTGATATTGTCGAACGTCACTCTTAATTGAGTGGACAATAAAGGTTCGTATTGAGTATGTCCTAATTTGTGCTGTGGAATGTTGAATGATCAAGATAGAATTTATCCCTCTTATATAACAAGAGAGTGATGTCTAGCATTCTTGGTTGAGTGAGATTATGAAATGCATGGCCATGCTCGAATAAGTAGATATGAGATATTTCTCCTATTTGGTTTAATTAATTTACTCGGGACTGAGAATTCAGATATTGAACTTTACGAGTAAGACACGTTCCATGACTCGTGTTCAATTATGACTTCCTGGATAAAGAGATTAAGACATGTTATTTTCATCACGACAGGTTTTGTCTTGTCATCGACATTCTCGCTAATTGGATAGCAATAATGTGTTGCCTAACACCGTTTATCGTACATGATATTAAATATCGTTAATGTCAAATGCCAATTCTACGAGAACCTATTGGGTCATACATTCAGAATGTATTGCTTAATGGGTAGAATCTCATTTGGGACCCAAACGTAATTAGCTAAAGTTATTTAGGCTAATTCATGAATAGGAATTAACCAAAATATAATTAAGAGTTAATTATGTGACTGAATTGTATTTTTCCAAGTTCGTTGAACCTGGACAAATCTTTTTTAGTCACACTCTGATTGGCCTCTCGTCTTTTAATTCAAATCAGAATTTGAAAATAAAAGATTGATTTATCTAGAAGACTTCTTATCACAAAGTCTTCTAGGTTTTTCAATGAGATTACGCCTCTATCTTTTTCTGTCAGAGTGTCTGCGTAGAAAAAAAAAAAACAGAACAGAGAGTTCAGAGAAACCAAAAATGAGAAAAAGATGATATTCATAATTGAATCTAGCAATTCAATCGTATTTGTCCCGTTGCTGGGTTCGTGAGACGTGTACTAGAAGTAGACATTCGGGTAACAAAATAGAGGCAGAGGTCGGAGACTTTTGCTGGTAACTACAGATCCCGATTTTCCATCAAAAAAAAATTGAAAAAGTAATGTCTGTACCCGCTCTAGACTCCCTCCGATCGATGCGTGGAGGAGGTCTGTTTGTGGCCTTCCCTTCAATTGGTATTAGAGCCAGATTCGGAGTCTCTAGACAAGTTCTCTGTGAAATTATGATTTCATGACATGCCTGTATGAAATCGAAATTCTGTTAAAGTTCAATTTTTGAAATATGTTTTTGATTTATGTTAAATTCGATATTCAACATGTTTTGATTTTTGTTAAAAGTTGATTTTCAATATTCTGTTAAATTCGATTTCCAGTGTGGTTTTCGATTTCTGCCAAATTTCATTATCTGTATGCTGATATGGATATTCTACGAATTTTGATTTTCTGTATGCTGATGTGGATATTCTACGAATTTCGATTTCCGGTATGCTCATATAGAACTTTATTATGTTTTAGTTTCTGTATGATAATATAGAAAAATTTTATTGAATTCGGTTTTCTGTATGTTGATATAGATGGTCTACTGAGTATGACTCCGTTTCTGCATAAACGAAATTTTAATGACCTGACTTACTGCCAGAATTATTTCTATTGTGATTACGGTTTATAATCCTGTTAGTATTGTCGTTTTTGTATATCATTGCGATGTTCCAGATTTGCAATGTACCAGATTTGCTGGGGCGGAAACTAACGGTGCTACAGTTCTGGAAATAACATTCTGGAATAGCGCTTGCATCAAAAGTTAATGCAATTTCTTTCATTGTTGGGCAAGTTCATTTCATGGACCATCGAGGCTCCACCCCTCACCCCACCACTAAGGGGCTGCCGCCCCTAATAACCCCGCTGTCGTCCGGGGCTTTAATCGATTCCCTGTGTAATTTCGTTACCTTTGATAATTGTTGATGCATTTTATCATATTTGATATGTTTGTTATGAAATGTATGATTTAAGTATGGTGCATAGTTATAGCCCTCGGTTTTATTAAATATGGCTTGCGTGTCGTGCCTCTCTATCATTCTGATGCATATTTTCTTCTCATCTAAATCCTCTCGTATGTAACGCGAGGTTTCTTTACCATATTATTGTAATATAGTATAAGGTAATTCAATTACAACTAGGAGTAGTTGTTCTTTACCCTTATATTGACTTTTTCCGATTCTCTCATTGGCTTGGGAGAATTAAGTAGGATGGGCTATAATTATGTCACGTTTATCTTATTTTTACTTTGCATGTTATTACTGTCATTATGATATGATCATGTTAACCAGTAATAATATTCAAGTGGTCACTTTTATTAAATTGGTGAGATATTTTACAACTTAGTCAAATCCTTCAAATTAAATTAAGCCAAGATTAGTGCCTAAAGATTAATGACACTCGTTAAAACATGGATCAATGTGTGTAAATTTGCCAAAGCAAAGGTGCCATATTTATCTCGGTGAAATGAGATAGGATAAAAGTGATATCCAAAGGGTCTTAAATTGGGTAGACTTAACTAGGTTCTTTCAATTAGATTGGGGTAATCTAGAGGCATTAAGAACAATAGTTGTTCAAGTTTAAATTGAGAGTTGCATAGATGCAATTAGCAAGGTGTTGCTTACCTAAATAATTGAGTTTTGAGGGATAGCCAAAGCTACCATGGGGTACGGTGAAATATGGATCTTGGTCTACTAGAAAGTTATAACTTTCTGAATTAATAATGAGGGTTATAAATTTGAAGAAAAATAGTGGGAGCATCATTTAAGTTTTTTAAAATTAAATGATCATTTCATGATACTTATATTTTGCATATTTTATTGTAGATTACCATGGCACCTAACACAAATAATAATACATTGTCATTGTGATCGGTCCTTGAGAAGGACAAACTGAATGGGACGAACTTCCTAGATTGGTACAGGAATGTGAGGATAGTCCTCAAACAAGAAAAGAAGACAAATGTCCTTGGGGGTCCTGTTCCTGAAGAACCTCCTTCCACAGCCACAAGGGCTGAAAAAGATTCTCACAAGAAGCATCAAGATGATGCTATTGACATCGGTTGCCTCATGCTTGCCTCCATGAACTCTGAGCTTCAGAAGCAACATGAGGAAATGGATGCTTATGAAATGATAGAGCACCTAAAACAGCTTTATCAAGAGCAACATAGGCAAGAGAGGTTTGATGTATCTAAGGCTTTATTTCAATGTAGAATGGTAGAGTTTTCTCCAGTTGGTTCTCATGTCCTCAAAATGATTCGGTATTTTGAGAACCTAGAGAGATAGGGTTTTTCTCTAGGTGAAGAGTTGGCCACGGATGTTATACTGCAATCATTACCTAGGAGTTATAACCAAGTAGCTATGAACTACAATATGATTGAGATTGACAAAACTCTACCTCAGTTGCTTAGCATTTTAAGAATTGTTAAGTCAAATATTAAGAAGTCCACCAAACCCAAGGATGTACTAATGGTTAGGAAATTCAAGGGTAAGGACAAGGGAATGGGAAAAGGCAAGAAAAATGACAAGAAGCTTGTTGGAATGTCCAGGCCCAATTCTGCTGCATTAAAGCCAAAAAGAGGGGTGGCTAATTAAGGAAACTGTTTCCATTGCCATGAGCTAGGACACTGGAAAAGAAATTGCAAGCATTACTTGGAAGAAGTAAAGAAAAAGAAGGCAAATGAGAAGGCTAATGAGTCTTCCACTCTAGGTATTTTTGTTATTGAAGTCAATTTATCTACTTCTGCATCATGGGTATTAGATACTGGATGTGGATCTCACATTTGTGTGAATGTGCAAGATCTCAAAAGGAGTAGATCGTTCGCAAGAGGAGAAGTCGACCTACGAGTTGGAAATGGAGCAAGGGTTGCTGCATTAGCTGTGGGAACTTATGTTTTGACTTTGCCCTCTGCGCTTGTTTTGGAATTGGATAATTGCTACTTTGTGCTTTTTGTTACTAAAAACATTATTTCTATTTCTTGTTTGGACAAGATTGGTTTTTCATTTATAATAAAGGACAACTGTTGCTCCATTTATTTAAATGAAATTTTCTATGGAAGTGCCCAATTGTTTAATGGCATTTATATTCTAAATCTTGACACATCTCTTTATAACATAAATACTAAAAGGATTAAATCAAATGATATTAATCCAATATATCTCGGGCTTTGTCGCTTAGGCCATATAAATGAGAATAGTCTTTCCAAACTCCACAAACATGACAAATTGTGAATCATATGAAAATTGTGAATCTTGTTTATTGGGTAAGATGAGAAAAGTCCCTTTCATGGGACACAACTGAATTATTGGGTCTTATACATTCTGACTTGTGTGGTCCCATTAAGTACGCAAGCTAGCGGTGGGTTTAGATACTTCGTTACATTTACTGATGATTTCAGTAGATATGGCTACGTATATCTTATGAAACACAAACCAGAATCCTTTGAAAAGTTCAAAGAATTCAAGAATGAAGTACAAAACCACCTAGGCAAAAGTATTAAAATAAATATTTAAGCCAAGAATTTCATGACGATCTAAAGTGTATGGAATAGTTCAACAACTCACTCCTCCAGCCACGCCACAATGGAATGGTGTATCTGAAAGGAGAAATCAAACTTTATTAGATATGGTTCGATCAATGATGAGTCATGTAGACCTTCCAATTTCTTTTTGGGGACATGCTTTAGAAATAGCTGCATTTACACTGAATCGTGTTCCATCTAAATCAATTGAAAAGACACCATATGAGTTATGGACTGGGAAACGTCCCAAAATGTCTTTTATGAAGATTTGGGGCTGTGAAATTTTCATTAAACGTAAAGTTTCCGATAAACTAGAGCCCAAATCTTACAAGTGTCTTTTTGTAGGTCATCCTAAACTAACTAAAGGATATTACTTTTATAACCCACTGAGCAAAAGGTGTTCGTAGCTCATACTGGCATCTTTTCAGAAAGAGAGTTTGTCTCTAAAAGTGCAAGTGGGAGAAAAGTAAAACTTGAAGAACTTCAAGATCTAGAAAGAGAAACAACTGATATAGAGATGGAAACTAAGCAGACACCACAACCTATGGTTGATCAAGGACTTGCTAAAGAGACACAAGCTCCGCATAGGTCACTTGGGACACATCGTCAGCCACAGAGATATGGGTTTTTGATATCTCAAAATGGTGATGTGTTGCTCATAGATCATAATGAGCCTACTGCCTACTAAGAAGCTGTGAGCTGCCCAGACTCTCAGAAATGGTTTCAAGCCATGAGATATGAAATGGAATCCATGTATACAAACCAGGTTTGGACTTTGGTTGATCCACCTAAAGGGGTGAAACCCATCGGGTGCAAATGGGTTTTAAAGAAGAAAACTGACATGGATGGAAAAGTTCATACTTACAAGGGGCGATTAGTCACCAACGGTTACAAACAAGTTCATGGTATTAACTATGACAAAACCTTTTCACCTTTAGCTATGATCAAATCCATCAGGATCTTACGTGCTATAGCAGCATATCATGATTATGAAATCTGGCAAATAGACATCAAGACTGCTTTTCTGAATGGAAAGCTGCGCGAGGATGTGTATATGACACAACCTGATGGTTTTGTCGATTCGAATAATGCTGGAAAGGTGTGCAAGCTACAACGATCCATTTATGGGTTAAAGCAAGCACCTCATAGTTAGAATCTTCGTTTTGATGATGCAATCTTGGAATTTGGCTTCATTAAAAATGAAGATGAACCTGGTGTCTACAAGAAGTTCAGTGGGAGTATTGTGGTATTCCTGATATTATATGTGGATGACATACTTATTATTGGAAATGACACCCCCACCTTAAAGTCTGTAAAGACTAGGTTAGGGAGTTGTTTTTCCATGAAAGACGTGGGAGAAAGCAAATTACATAGTAGGTATAAGGATCTATAGAGATAGATCTAGAAAGTTGATTGGCCTAAGTCAGAGTATATACATAGAAAAGGTGCCATAGAGGTTTAGCATGCAAGAGTCTAAGAAAGGATTCTTGCCTATGACACATGGCAAAAATCTTTCGAAAGGACAGTGTCCTACAACAGAGGAAGAAAGACAACGCTTGAGTAAGATTCCATATGCATCTACCAATGGATCTATCATGTATGCTATGTTATGTACACGTCCCGATGTTTCATATGCTTTGAGCATGACAAGCAGATACCAAGGTGATCCAGGGGAACGCCATTGGACTGCTATTAAGAATATCCTTAGATATTTACGAAATACAAAGGATACATTCCTTATCTTTGGAGGTGATGAAGAGCCCATTGTAGCAAGTTATGCTGATGCTAGTTTTCAAATAGATAAAGATGATTTTCGATCGCAATCAGGTTTTGTGTTATGCCTTAATGGTGTTGCTGTATGTTGGAAAAGTTCAAAGCAGGCAACAGTGGCTGATTCTACAACAGAAGCTGAGTATATTGCTGCTTCTGAAGCAGCAAAACAGGCAATTTGGATCAAGAAGTTCATCACCGAGCTTGCGGTGGTTCTTAGTATCACTGATCCTTTGGAGCTTTGTTGTGACAACAATGGAGCTATTGCACAGGCTAAGGAACCAGTGATCCAAACATATACTTCGAAGATACCGCCTCATTCGAGAAATTATCGAGAGAGGAGATGTTAAGATATGCAAAGTACCAACATATGACAATGTTGTTGATCCCCTCACGAAACCTCTGACGCAGCAGAAACATGATCGTCACACTAGATCGATGGGCATTAGATTCATGAGTGATTGGTCTTAGTGCAAGTGGGAGATTGTTGAATATGCCCCAAGAACATATGATGATTTTACTTACTTGGCATAACTTTGTATCATGATTCTATTTTTATCATTACATAATTTACTTTTATATCTACGTTTCCTTAAATAAATTAAGTAATGTCCTTAGAATAGTTTATTTCTATTCTTAAAAAGTCCCTAGTCAAGTGTTATTGAGATCAGGATATCAATTACGCACTGAGACTAGCATGTGTTGATTGATGACAGTCGCCATGGATGTGAGATATCAAATCATCACATAAGTACACGTAGAGTATCGTGTATTGGATTGACCAGCCATGAAATCACTTCATGGATTGTTATATGAGTGTCATGGGAGATTTCATTGTGATAATTATGTCTCATCTTTTGACTTGAGGTCATCAGAGATTCCTGCATTTTAGATTTCATACTTTGATATATTGTCAAACGTCACTCTTAACTGAGTGGACGATAAAGGTTCGTATTGAGTATGTCCTAATTTGTGCTGTGGAATGTTGAATGATCAAGATAGAATTTATCCCTCTTATATAACAAGAGAATGATGTCTAGCATTCTTGGTTGAGTGAGATTATGAAATGCATGGCCATGCTCGAATAAGTAAATATGAGATATTTCTCTTATTTGGTTTAATTAATCTACTCGGGACTGAGAATTCAGATATTGAACTATACGAGTATGACACGTTCCATGACTCGTGTTCAATTATAACCTCCTAGACAAAGAGATTAAGACATGTTATTTTTATCACGAAAGGTTTTATCTTGTTAAAGACATTCTAGCTAATTGGATAGTAATAATGTGTTGCTAGACACCGTTTATTGGACATGACATTAAATATCGTTAATGTCACAAGCTAATTTTGCGAGAACCTATTGGGTTAGACATTCAAAACGTATTGCTTAATGGGTAGAATCTCGTTTGGGACCTAAACGTAATTAGCTAAAGTTATTTAGGCTAATTCACGAATTGGAATTAACCAAAATATAATTAAGAGTTATTTATGTGACTGAATTGTATTTTTCCAAGTTGAACCTAGACAAATCTTTTTCAGTCACACTCTAATAGGCCAGTCGTTTTTTAATTCAAATCAGAATTTGAAAATAAAAGATTGATTTATCCAAAAGACTTCTTTTCGTGTAGTCTTCTCGGTGAAGTCTTATTGGTTTTTCAATGAGATTACGCCTCTCTCTTCTTCTGTCAGAGTGTCTGCATAGGAAAAAAAAGAGAGCAGAGAGTTCAGAGCAACCAAAAATGAGAAAAAGATGATATTCACGATTGAATCTAGTAGTTCAATCATATTTTTCCCGTTGCTGTGTTCGTGAGACATGCACTAGAACCAGACGTTCGTGTGATGAAGTAGAGGTAGAGGTTGGAGACTTTTGCTGGGGACTACAGATCCCGATTTTCCATTTGAAAAAAATTGAAAAGGTAATGTCTATATATATATATATATATATATATATATTATATAATGTCTCCTGTAGGCCTCTGTTAATAACAAAGCCCCATCTCTTCTCAATATACATCCAGTTTATGCCAGAAGTTAATTATATCATATCTTGATTGGAAACACTTCAAAATGCTGAGATAATGATTACTAGTTATTCATATTCTAAAGACAATTTCTTCCCTATTTAAAAGATTATATAGTTATAAAAAAACATTAGGATACCAGAATGCATAGCCTAACACTTCAGTTAGAGGTGAAGGTTAGCTTATCAGATTATTACTAATTAAAGATATGCAGTTTGGAAACATAGACAGCTGTGATGTAAAAGAATCTTTCAACATGATTGTATAAAGAGAAAGAATATTGCTGATTTGCCATGATGAAAGTATACCAATAAGAGCGGAATAAAACTGGAAATAGTAGTCATTAGAATGCTGCTTAAATAAAGGATATCTTGAAGTTTATATCTACCTTTCTCCAGTTCTTGTTTCAAGTTAATACGACTAGTATTCTGCTGAACTGTATTCATAAACGTTAGTTTTGAACGCCTGTTGTCAAATTCCGTCAGTCATACCACCTTTTTTGCTTACTTGATCGCCGGTAACATAAAGGGTAAATGTTAACACATCAGACAAACTAAGGCTATCAAACAAGTATATGCAGGACTACCCACCTTTGTAATACAGTCGATCAGTGCGGGCAACCCTTGTGGCAACATCAAGATCTCGACAAATAACTGTTCTTGAAAACACCTAGGCAAGCAAAAAATCTGCACACCTAAGCAATAGGAAAATGTAACAAGAAGCTGGATGTTCTACTAAAATAGCAAGACTTGCACAATCTAGATGGAAGGGAACGGATAACGATTAAAATATGTAACGGAAGCAAAAGCAAAGAGATTACAAAGAGTATACTCAAATAATGAAATTTCCAAGCAATCTTGATATTCTTATCTCCATCAACTCGAAGAGGATTTCTCCTTCCACATAATAACCAAAGAGACAATCCCATCAACAACTTTGCTCTTTTGCAAGGTCATGGTTTAGCACATAAGAACATGGTAATCATTCCATGCCATACTCCTGTTGTGGAATTTGGGTTAATTTCCACCAATAACAAATTCACCTTGTGAACTATTGCACAAGTAAATAGTGTGAAAACGATTGTACTAAAAAATCACCCCAAAGTAAATTCCCAGGAAAGCATGGAGGGACACACCGGTCCACTTAAATACCACAGTCTTTGGACAGAAGTTTTAGTAAGACAAGTAATTTAATAGCACAATAATTAACAACAACTCTACCCAACAATAGCTATTAAATAAACATAAAAGAGAACAATAGAATTTAACGAGGTTTGGCCAATTATGCCTATGCCCTCGGACACTACTAAAATAATATTTCTCTCATTGAAGAAATGTTTCAAAGAGAGAAGAAATTTCGGAAAAATAGGAGAGGATACAATTTTTGGGATGCTACTGGGATGATTACAAAGGGAGGGGGAGGAGTCCTTTTATAGCCAAAACTCCTCCCATTTTTCGTTTAGCAAAACAATGTGGGACTTTTGCCAAAGAAACAACAACTCCGTATAAGGAATCTTTTTGCACCTCAATATAAACCACAGAATTATAGTTTCATTTCCTTTCAAAGACTTTATTACATTATCTCATTCTTGATTGGAAAGTCTAGACCGATTCAGAGAGTATTTCAGGACATGACTAGAAAAGCCATTCACATGCAAAACAAGCAGACATAAAAGAGGTTCAGGTTCAATTGGCAAGGCCATTTAATAGAAAAGAAGCAAATGAGCAGATCATATGGGTAAAGGAAAAGCCTTTGGTTTCTTTCGCTTACAGGATTTGGAAAACAAATTGTTCCAAATATGATGGCAAAAACCATAAATGTCTACACATCAAACAAATTTGAATAATCATTTTACAACACCAAGTGTATCGGTCCAACTCCTTAAACTCCAAGTTGTGTTTATGAAATCGTTCAAAAATTAGACATGGGGCATGTTATTACCTCAAGCGACTTACTGTCGCAGAGCTGGCCCAAGAAGATATTCAGGAGGGCCCACGTAGGCCCAAGAGGCTGCAGGAGAAATTTCAAGGCAATCGGAGATGATTCGGAGAAGTTCGGAAAAGTTTCTGGGTCAAAACGTAAAAATTGAAAAGTTGTGGGAGTGTCAGAATGGGCTCAAATATGACGGGCCGATCCAGGGCGGTCCAGGGAGTAATACCAATTTTTATGATGACTAAGGCCATTTTTTGGCCATCCGGGGTCATCTGGGTGGACTTTTGGGCCTTTTAAAAACTTTTGGGGTCTATTTGTAATTTTTCAAATTTTCGATTTAGGGTTTATTTATTCCCGTATTTTTTTGTTTTTTCTGCAGACTTTGTTTTCTCGACTATATGAGTTTTCTCATTCAATAAAATTCGATTTTCTTAGTGTCTCAAAAATATTGTCGTTTTATTCTTGATTCGCCCTTTCCTGTAAAAGAATTTCGAGTGAAGTTGATTGCAGTTGAGGTTCTATCATCCCCTCCATTGTTTCCGTTTTTGCATCAATTGGTATCAGAGCCGAGATCTACGATGTCAGTAGTTGATCCCACCATAGCCGCGATTTTGGAAGAATTACGCATCAATCGAGTAGATCGTGAACGGGAGATGCAGCGACTCATTGAGCGTCAAGATCGACAGGAACAGCGACAGGAACAGCAGATGCAAATTCTTCAACAAATGCTGCAGCGGAAGACAGTAGCGAATCCGCCGGCAGAGCAGAACGTTGAACAACTCGCGAGAAGGCTAGTCGCGCACGACCACGGCGGCGGTGGCGGAATAGGGAGAGGCGGTCATGGAAATCCAGGGGCGGCGGTGGCTAGAGTCGATTATGTGCCTCGATGGGATTCCGAAATTAAACTTGAGATTCCGCAGCTTACAGGGAGTTTGGCACCAAAAGAATTTCTGGATTGGTTGAGCACCGTGGATGAATTGTTCTCGTTGAGAGAAGTCCCTGAGGATAAAAAGGTAGATTCAAAGATAAAGCCGCAGCATGGTGGCAGTCTTTTCGGTATCAGAGATATTTGGATGGGATGCCTGTTTTGGACTATTGGAACGAACTAAAGAGAGAGATGCGGCAGGAGTTTTTACCATCCAGGAAGGAATCGCTGAGGAGTATGTCGGAGAGTTCGAAGAAGCTGAGATGGCAGAGGGGGAAGAGTACGTCGTGGCACTAGAGGATGTAAGAGGAGAGAGCTTAGTTCTGCGGCAAATTTGTTTAGCTCCATGGGTTGATGAGGATTGGCGATGTTGGAATATTTTCAGTACCCATTGTATCATTGGAGGGAAGGTCTGCAAAGTAATCATTGACACAGGAAGTTATGAAAACGTAATTTCACAAGAAGCTGTTCAGAAACTAAATTTGAAGACGGAGCCACAAACTGAGCCCTACAAACTTGAATCGTCGAACAAAGAAATAGAGGTGCGGGTAGATCAGAAATGCAAGGTAGAATTCTTGATTGGGCCGCAGTATACTTGAGTTATTTCTTGTGATGTGGTGCTAATGGATGCCGCACACTTACTGCTAGGGCAACCATGGTAGTATGATAACAAGGTGGTGCATGATGGTTTTGAGCATTGTTATACTATTAACAAAGGCCGCAAGAAGGTGGTATTGCAACCAATGCGGGATTCTTTTGCAGAAGGAAAGAAGGCTATTATCTGTGTACCCCGCAGGGAGTTTGAAGCAGAGGTTGGTGAAGCCGAGGTTTGTTTTGCATTGGTTTCAACCACGGTGGCAGGATTAGCTGAGCAGAATGAAGAGGTGAAAATTCCAGAAAAGGTGAAAGAAGTCTTGATGGAGTTCAATGACTTACTACCAGAGGAGTTACCATTAGGATTACCCCCAATGCGTGATGTTCAGCACCAGATTGATTTGATTCCGAGAGCTATCCCACCAAACAAGGCGCATTATCGCCTATCTCCACAACAACATGAAGAATTGTGGCTCCAAGTGAACGAGCTGCTTGATAAGGGGTACATTTGGGAGAGTGTCAGTCCTTGCGCAGTACCAGCTTTGTTGGTGCCAAAGAAGGACGGAAGTTGAAGGATGTGCGTAAACAGCCGTGCGATAAATCGAATCACCATCAAGTATCGATTTCCAATTTCGAGACTTGATGATATGCTGGATCAACTT